>CATKUP010000557.1:0-128000 GCA_949786385.1 Onychomys leucogaster
ATCTGCTTCTGAAACTGATACAATGCACTGGTCCTCTAACATCCAATGCTTGTCAGTTAAGATGAGAAACGTGTGAGCTTTGAGAATGATGTAGTTCCTTTGAACTGAAAAGTTACTGCCCTTACCTGTAACGAAGTCTTGCTTGTAGTAAGACACAGAGCCTGGGATTTAACTCCATCTCTGAAGGGAAACACACAGCAGAGTTCTCATCCATTAATCACACTCTGCTTTAGAGCGAGAAACACGCTCTTGCTTTCTGGAGTCTCTAACACAGCAGGAAACGTGAGTGTGCTGAGAACAAAAGAACGGTGTTTCCTACACATACGGACCATATCTAGTCCAACTCTGCTTCTGAAACTGATACAAAGCACTGGTCCTCTAACATCCAATGCTTGTCAGTTAAGATGAGAAACGTGTGAGCTTCATGAACGATGTAGTTTGTTTGAGCAGAAAAGTGACTGCCCTTACCTGAAACGAAGTCTTGCTTATAGGAAGACACAGAGCCTGGGATTTAACTCCATTTCTGAAGGGAAACACACAGCATAGTTCTCACCCATGGATCACACTCTGCTTTACAGCAAGAAGCATGCTCTTGCTTTCTAGAGTCTCTAATACATCAGGAAATCTGAGTGTGCCCAGAAAAAAGAACGGAGTTTCATACACATATGGACCATATGTAGTCCAACTCTTCTTCTGAAAGTGATACAAAGCACTGGTCCTCTAACATCCAATGGTTGTCAGTTAAGATGGGAAACGTGTGAGCTTCATGAACGATGTAGTTTGTTTGAGCAGAAAAGTGACTGCCCTTACCTGAAACGAAGTCTTGCTTATAGGAAGACACAGAGCCTGGGATTTAACTCCATTTCTGAAGGGAAACACACAGCATAGTTCTCACCCATGGATCACACTCTGCTTTACAGCAAGAAGCACGCTCTTGCTTTCTAGAGTCTCTAATACATCAGGAAATCTGAGTGTGCCCAGAAAAAAAAACGGAGTTTCATACACATATGGACCATATGTAGTCCAACTCTTCTTCTGAAAGTGATACAAAGCACTGGTCCTCTAACATCCAATGGTTGTCAGTTAAGATGGGAAACGTGTGAGCTTCATGAACGATGTAGTTCGTTTGAGCAGAAAAGTGACTGCCCTTACCTGAAACGAAGTCTTGCTTGTAGGAAGACACAGAGTCTGGGATTTAACTCCATTTCTGAAGGGAAACACACAGCATAGTTCTCATCCATGGATCACAATCTGCTTTAGAGCGAGAAGCACGCTCTTGCTTTCTAAAGTCTCTAAGACAGCAGGAAACGTGAGTGCGCTGAGAAAAAAAGAACGGTGTTTCCTACACATACGGACCATATCTAGTCCAACTCTGTTTCTGAAACTGACACAAAGCACTGGTCCTCTAACATCCAATGCTTGTCAGTTAAGATGAGAAACGTGTGAGCTTTGAGGATGATGTAGTTCCTTTGAACTGAAAAGTGACTGCCCTTACCTGTAACGAAGTCTTGATTGTAGTAAGACACAGAGCCTGGGATTTAACTCCATCTCTGAAGGGAAACACACAGCAGAGTTCTCATCCATGGATCACACTCTGCTTTAGAGCGAGAAGCACGCTCTTGTTTTCTGAAGTCTCTAACACAGCAGGAAACGTGAGTGTGCTAAGAACAAAAGAACGGTGTTTCCTACACATACGGACCATATCTAGTCCAACTCTGCTTCTGAAACTGATACAAAGCACTGGTCCTCTAACATACAATGCTTGTCTGTTAAGATAAGAAACGTGTGAGCTTCGTGAACAATGTAGTTCCTTTGAGATGACAAGTGACTGCCCTTACCTGAAACGAAGTCTTGCTTATAGGAAGACAGAGAGCCTGGGATTTAACTCCATTTCTGATGGGAAACACACAGCAGAGTTCTCATCCATGGATCACACTCTGCTTTAGAGCGAGAAGCACGCTCTTGCTTTCTAGAGTCTCTAATAAAGCAGGTAATCTGAGTGTGCCCAGAACAAAAGAACGGTGTTTCCTACACATACGGACCATATCTAGTCCAAATCTGCTTCTGAAACTGATACAATGCACCGGTCCTCTAACATCCAATGCTTGTCAGTTAAGATGAGAAACGTGTGAGCTTTGAGAATGATGTAGTTCCTTTGAACTGAAAAGTTACTGCCCTTACCTGTAACGAAGTCTTGCTTGTAGTAAGACACAGAGCCTGGGATTTAACTCCATCTCTGAAGGGAAACACACAGCAGAGTTCTCATCCATAGATCACACTCTGCTTTAGAGCGAGAAACACGCTCTTGCTTTCTGGAGTCTCTAACACAGCAGGAAACGTGAGTGTGCTGAGAACAAAAGAACGGTGTTTCCTACACATACGGACCATATCTAGTCCAACTCTGCTTCTGAAACTGATACAAAGCACTGGTCCTCTAACATCCAATGCTTGTCAGTTAAGATGAGAAACGTGTGAGCTTCATGAACGATGTAGTTTGTTTGAGCAGAAAAGTGACTGCCCTTACCTGAAACGAAGTCTTGCTTATAGGAAGACACAGAGCCTGGGATTTAACTCCATTTCTGAAGGGAAACACACAGCATAGTTCTCACCCATGGTTCACACTCTGCTTTACAGCAAGAAGCATGCTCTTGCTTTCTAGAGTCTCTAATACATCAGGAAATCTGAGTGTGCCCAGAAAAAAGAACGGAGTTTCATACACATATGGACCATATGTAGTCCAACTCTTCTTCTGAAAGTGATACAAAGCACTGGTCCTCTAACATCCAATGGTTGTCAGTTAAGATGGGAAACGTGTGAGCTTCATGAACGATGTAGTTCGTTTGAGCAGAAAAGTGACTGCCCTTACCTGAAACGAAGTCTTGCTTGTAGGAAGACACAGAGTCTGGGATTTAACTCCATTTCTGAAGGGAAACACACAGCATAGTTCTCATCCATGGATCACACTCTGCTTTTGAGCGAGAAGCACGCTCTTGCTTTCTAGAGTCTCTAATAAAGCAGGTAATCTGAGTGTGCCCAGAACAAAAGAACGGTGTTTCCTACACATACGGACCATATCTAGTCCAACTCTGTTTCTGTAAGTGACACAAAGCACTGGTCCTCTAACATCCAATGCTTGTCAGTTAAGATGAGAAACGTGTGAGCTTTGAGAATGATGTAGTTCCTTTGAACTGAAAAGTGACTGCCCTTACCTGTAACGAAGTCTTGCTTGTAGTAAGACACAGAGCCTGGGATTTAACTCCATCTCTGAAGGGAAACACACAGCAGTGTTCTCATCCATGGATCACACTGTGCTTTAGAGCGAGAATCACGCTCTTGCTTTCTGGAGTCTCTAACACAGCAGGAAACGTGAGTGTGCTGAGAACAAAAGAACGGAGTTTCGTACACATATGGACCATATGTAGTCCAACTCTTCTTCTGAAACTGATACAAAGCACTGGTCCTCTAACATCCAATGCTTGTCAGTTAAGATGGGAAACGTGTGAGCTTCATGAACGATGTAGTTCGTTTGAGCAGAAAAGTGACTGCCCTTACCTTAAACGAAGTCTTGCTTGTAGGAAGACACAGAGTCTGGGATTTAACTCCATTTCTGAAGGGAAACACACAGCATAGTTCTCATCCATGGATCACAATCTGCTTTAGAGCGAGAAGCACGCTCTTGCTTTCTAAAGTCTCTAAGAGACCAGGAAACGTGAGTGCGCTGAGAACAAAAGAACGGTGTTTCCTACACATAGGGACCATATCTAGTCCAACTCTGTTTCTGAAACTGACACAAAGCACTGGTCCTCTAACATCCAATGCTTGTCAGTTAAGATGAGAAACGTCTGAGCTTTGAGAATGATGTAGTTCCTTTGAACTGAAAAGTGACTGCCCTTACCTGTAACGAAGTCTTGCTTGTAGTAAGACACAGAGCCTGGGATTTAACTCCATCTCTGAAGGGAAACACACAGCAGAGTTCTCATCCATGGATCACACTCTGCTTTAGAGCGAGAAGCACGCTCTTGCTTTCTAATGTCTCTAAGACAGCAGGAAACGTGAGTGCGCTGAGAACAAAAGAACGGTGTTTCCTACACATACGGACCATATCTAGTCCAACTCTGTTTCTGAAACTGACACAAAGCACTGGTCCTCTAACATCCAATGCTTGTCAGTTAAGATGAGAAACGTGTGAGCTTTGAGGATGATGTAGTTCCTTTGAACTGAAAAGTGACTGCCCTTACCTGTAACGAAGTCTTGATTGTAGTAAGACACAGAGCCTGGGATTTAACTCCATCTCTGAAGGGAAACACACAGCAGAGTTCTCATCCATGGATCACACTCTGCTTTAGAGCGAGAAGCACGCTCTTGTTTTCTGAAGTCTCTAACACAGCAGGAAACGTGAGTGTGCTAAGAACAAAAGAACGGTGTTTCCTACACATACGGACCATATCTAGTCCAACTCTGCTTCTGAAACTGATACAAAGCACTGGTCCTCTAACATCCAATGCTTGTCTGTTAAGATAAGAAACGTGTGAGCTTCGTGAACAATGTAGTTCCTTTGAGATGACAAGTGACTGCCCTTACCTGAAACGAAGTCTTGCTTATAGGAAGACACAGAGCCTGGGATTTAACTCCATTTCTGAAGGGAAACACACAGCATAGTTCTCACCCATGGTTCACACTCTGCTTTACAGCAAGAAGCATGCTCTTGCTTTCTAGAGTCTCTAATACATCAGGAAATCTGAGTGTGCCCAGAAAAAAGAACGGAGTTTCATACACATATGGACCATATGTAGTCCAACTCTTCTTCTGAAAGTGATACAAAGCACTGGTCCTCTAACATCCAATGGTTGTCAGTTAAGATGGGAAACGTGTGAGCTTCATGAACGATGTAGTTCGTTTGAGCAGAAAAGTGACTGCCCTTACCTGAAACGAAGTCTTGCTTGTAGGAAGACACAGAGTCTGGGATTTAACTCCATTTCTGAAGGGAAACACACAGCATAGTTCTCATCCATGGATCACACTCTGCTTTTGAGCAAGAAGCACGCTCTTGCTTTCTAGAGTCTCTAATAAAGCAGGTAATCTGAGTGTGCCCAGAACAAAAGAACGGTGTTTCCTACACATACGGACCATATCTAGTCCAACTCTGTTTCTGTAAGTGACACAAAGCACTGGTCCTCTAACATCCAATGCTTGTCAGTTAAGATGAGAAACGTGTGAGCTTTGAGAATGATGTAGTTCCTTTGAACTGAAAAGTGACTGCCCTTACCTGTAACGAAGTCTTGCTTGTAGTAAGACACAGAGCCTGGGATTTAACTCCATCTCTGAAGGGAAACACACAGCAGTGTTCTCATCCATGGATCACACTGTGCTTTAGAGCGAGAATCACGCTCTTGCTTTCTGGAGTCTCTAACACAGCAGGAAACGTGAGTGTGCTGAGAACAAAAGAACGGAGTTTCGTACACATATGGACCATATGTAGTCCAACTCTTCTTCTGAAACTGATACAAAGCACTGGTCCTCTAACATCCAATGCTTGTCAGTTAAGATGGGAAACGTGTGAGCTTCATGAACGATGTAGTTCGTTTGAGCAGAAAAGTGACTGCCCTTACCTTAAACGAAGTCTTGCTTGTAGGAAGACACAGAGTCTGGGATTTAACTCCATTTCTGAAGGGAAACACACAGCATAGTTCTCATCCATGGATCACAATCTGCTTTAGAGCGAGAAGCACGCTCTTGCTTTCTAAAGTCTCTAAGAGACCAGGAAACGTGAGTGCGCTGAGAACAAAAGAACGGTGTTTCCTACACATAGGGACCATATCTAGTCCAACTCTGTTTCTGAAACTGACACAAAGCACTGGTCCTCTAACATCCAATGCTTGTCAGTTAAGATGAGAAACGTCTGAGCTTTGAGAATGATGTAGTTCCTTTGAACTGAAAAGTGACTGCCCTTACCTGTAACGAAGTCTTGCTTGTAGTAAGACACAGAGCCTGGGATTTAACTCCATCTCTGAAGGGAAACACACAGCAGAGTTCTCATCCATGGATCACACTCTGCTTTAGAGCGAGAAGCACGCTCTTGTTTTCTGGAGTCTCTAACACAGCAGGAAACGTGAGTGTGCTGAGAGCAAAAGAACGGTGTTTCCTACACATACGGACCATATCTAGTCCAACTCTGCTTCTGAAACTGATACAAAGCACTGGTCCTCTAACATCCAATGCTTGTCAGTTAAGATGAGAAACGTGTGAGCTTTGAGAATGATGTAGTTCCTTTGAACTGAAATGTGACTGCCCTTACCTGTAACGAAGTCTTGCTTGTAGTAAGACACAGAGCCTAGGATTTAACTCCATCTCTGAAGGGAAACACACAGCAGAGTTCTCATCCATGGATCACACTGTGCTTTAGAGCGAGAAGCACGCTCTTGCTTTCTGGAGTCTCTAATACAGCAAGAAACGTGAGTGTGCTGAGAACAACAGAACGGAGTTTCATACACATATGGACCATATGTAGTCCAACTCTTCTTCTGAAACTGATACAAAGCACTGGTCCTCTAACATCCAATGCTTGTCAGTTAAGATGTGAAACGTGTGAGCTTCATGAACGATGTAGTTCGTTTGAGCAGAAAAGTGACTGCCCTTACCTTAAACGAAGTCTTGCTTGTAGTAAGACACAGAGTCTGGGATTTAACTCCATTTCTGAAGGGAAACACACAGCAGAGTTCTCATCCATGGATCACACTCTGCTTTAGAGCGAGAAGCACGCTCTTGCTTTCTGGAGTCTCTAACACAGCAGGAAACGTGAGTGTGCTGAGAACAAAAGAACGGTGTTTCCTACACATACGGACCATATCTAGTCCAACTCTGCTTCTGAAACTGATACAAAGCACTGGTCCTCTAACATGCAATGCTTGTCTGTTAAGATAAGAATCGTGTGACCTTCGTGAATGATGTAGTTCATTTGAGATTACAAGTGACTGCCCTTACCTGAAACGAAGTCTTGCCTGTAGGAAGACACAGAGCCTGGGATTTAACTCCATTTCTGAAGGGAAACACACAGCATAGTTCTCACCTATGGATCACACTCTGCTTTACAGCAAGAAGCATGCTCTTGCTTTCTAGAGTCTCTAATACATCAGGAAATCTGAGTGTGCCCAGAAAAAAGAACGGAGTTTCATACACATATGGACCATATGTAGTCCAACTCTTCTTCTGAAAGTGATACAAAGCACTGGTCCTCTAACATCCAATGGTTGTCAGTTAAGATGGGAAACGTGTGAGCTTCATGAACGATGTAGTTTGTTTGAGCAGAAAAGTGACTGCCCTTACCTGAAACGAAGTCTTGCTTATAGGAAGACACAGAGCCTGGGATTTAACTCAATTTCTGAAGGGAAACACACAGCATAGTTCTCACCCATGGATCACACTCTGCTTTACAGCAAGAAGCACGCTCTTGCTTTCTAGAGTCTCTAATACATCAGGAAATCTGAGTGTGCCCAGAAAAAAAAACGGAGTTTCATACACATATGGACCATATGTAGTCCAACTCTTCTTCTGAAAGTGATACAAAGCACTGGTCCTCTAACATCCAATGGTTGTCAGTTAAGATGGGAAACGTGTGAGCTTCATGAACGATGTAGTTCGTTTGAGCAGAAAAGTGACTGCCCTTACCTGAAACGAAGTCTTGCTTGTAGGAAGACACAGAGTCTGGGATTTAACTCCATTTCTGAAGGGAAACACACAGCATAGTTCTCATCCATGGATCACAATCTGCTTTAGAGCGAGAAGCACGCTCTTGCTTTCTAAAGTCTCTAAGACAGCAGGAAACGTGAGTGCGCTGAGAACAAAAGAACGGTGTTTCCTACACATACGGACCATATCTAGTCCAACTCTGTTTCTGAAACTGACACAAAGCACTGGTCCTCTAACATCCAATGCTTGTCAGTTAAGATGAGAAACGTGTGAGCTTTGAGGATGATGTAGTTCCTTTGAACTGAAAAGTGACTGCCCTTACCTGTAACGAAGTCTTGATTGTAGTAAGACACAGAGCCTGGGATTTAACTCCATCTCTGAAGGGAAACACACAGCAGAGTTCTCATCCATGGATCACACTCTGCTTTAGAGCGAGAAGCACGCTCTTGTTTTCTGAAGTCTCTAACACAGCAGGAAACGTGAGTGTGCTAAGAACAAAAGAACGGTGTTTCCTACACATACGGACAATATCTAGTCCAACTCTGCTTCTGAAACTGATACAAAGCACTGGTCCTCTAACATCCAATGCTTGTCTGTTAAGATAAGAAACGTGTGAGCTTTGTGAACGATGTAGTTCCTTTGAGATGACAAGTGACTGCCCTTACCTGAAACGAAGTCTTGCTTATAGGAAGACACAGAGCCTGGGATTTAACTCCATTTCTGATGGGAAACACACAGCAGAGTTCTCATCCATGGATCACACTCTGCTTTAGAGCGAGAAGCACGCTCTTGCTTTCTAGAGTCTCTAATAAAGCAGGTAATCTGAGTGTGCCCAGAACAAAAGAACGGTGTTTCCTACACATACGGACCATATCTAGTCCAAATCTGCTTCTGAAACTGATACAATGCACTGGTCCTCTAACATCCAATGCTTGTCAGTTAAGATGAGAAACGTGTGAGCTTTGAGAATGATGTAGTTCCTTTGAACTGAAAAGTTACTGCCCTTACCTGTAACGAAGTCTTGCTTGTAGTAAGACACAGAGCCTGGGATTTAACTCCATCTCTGAAGGGAAACACACAGCAGAGTTCTCATCCATTAATCACACTCTGCTTTAGAGCGAGAAACACGCTCTTGCTTTCTGGAGTCTCTAACACAGCAGGAAACGTGAGTGTGCTGAGAACAAAAGAACGGTGTTTCCTACACATACGGACCATATCTAGTCCAACTCTGCTTCTGAAACTGATACAAAGCACTGGTCCTCTAACATCCAATGCTTGTCAGTTAAGATGAGAAACGTGTGAGCTTCATGAACGATGTAGTTTGTTTGAGCAGAAAAGTGACTGCCCTTACCTGAAACGAAGTCTTGCTTATAGGAAGACACAGAGCCTGGGATTTAACTCCATTTCTGAAGGGAAACACACAGCATAGTTCTCACCCATGGATCACACTCTGCTTTACAGCAAGAAGCATGCTCTTGCTTTCTAGAGTCTCTAATACATCAGGAAATCTGAGTGTGCCCAGAAAAAAGAACGGAGTTTCATACACATATGGACCATATGTAGTCCAACTCTTCTTCTGAAAGTGATACAAAGCACTGGTCCTCTAACATCCAATGGTTGTCAGTTAAGATGGGAAACGTGTGAGCTTCATGAACGATGTAGTTTGTTTGAGCAGAAAAGTGACTGCCCTTACCTGAAACGAAGTCTTGCTTATAGGAAGACACAGAGCCTGGGATTTAACTCCATTTCTGAAGGGAAACACACAGCATAGTTCTCACCCATGGATCACACTCTGCTTTACAGCAAGAAGCACGCTCTTGCTTTCTAGAGTCTCTAATACATCAGGAAATCTGAGTGTGCCCAGAAAAAAAAACGGAGTTTCATACACATATGGACCATATGTAGTCCAACTCTTCTTCTGAAAGTGATACAAAGCACTGGTCCTCTAACATCCAATGGTTGTCAGTTAAGATGGGAAACGTGTGAGCTTCATGAACGATGTAGTTCGTTTGAGCAGAAAAGTGACTGCCCTTACCTGAAACGAAGTCTTGCTTGTAGGAAGACACAGAGTCTGGGATTTAACTCCATTTCTGAAGGGAAACACACAGCATAGTTCTCATCCATGGATCACAATCTGCTTTAGAGCGAGAAGCATGCTCTTGCTTTCTAATGTCTCTAAGACAGCAGGAAACGTGAGTGCGCTGAGAACAAAAGAACGGTGTTTCCTACACATACGGACCATATCTAGTCCAACTCTGTTTCTGAAACTGACACAAAGCACTGGTCCTCTAACATCCAATGCTTGTCAGTTAAGATGAGAAACGTGTGAGCTTTGAGGATGATGTAGTTCCTTTGAACTGAAAAGTGACTGCCCTTACCTGTAACGAAGTCTTGATTGTAGTAAGACACAGAGCCTGGGATTTAACTCCATCTCTGAAGGGAAACACACAGCAGAGTTCTCATCCATGGATCACACTCTGCTTTAGAGCGAGAAGCACGCTCTTGTTTTCTGAAGTCTCTAACACAGCAGGAAACGTGAGTGTGCTAAGAACAAAAGAACGGTGTTTCCTACACATACGGACCATATCTAGTCCAACTCTGCTTCTGAAACTGATACAAAGCACTGGTCCTCTAACATCCAATGCTTGTCTGTTAAGATAAGAAACGTGTGAGCTTCGTGAACAATGTAGTTCCTTTGAGATGACAAGTGACTGCCCTTACCTGAAACGAAGTCTTGCTTATAGGAAGACAGAGAGCCTGGGATTTAACTCCATTTCTGATGGGAAACACACAGCAGAGTTCTCATCCATGGATCACACTCTGCTTTAGAGCGAGAAGCACGCTCTTGCTTTCTAGAGTCTCTAATAAAGCAGGTAATCTGAGTGTGCCCAGAACAAAAGAACGGTGTTTCCTACACATACGGACCATATCTAGTCCAAATCTGCTTCTGAAACTGATACAATGCACTGGTCCTCTAACATCCAATGCTTGTCAGTTAAGATGAGAAACGTGTGAGCTTTGAGAATGATGTAGTTCCTTTGAACTGAAAAGTTACTGCCCTTACCTGTAACGAAGTCTTGCTTGTAGTAAGACACAGAGCCTGGGATTTAACTCCATCTCTGAAGGGAAACACACAGCAGAGTTCTCATCCATAGATCACACTCTGCTTTAGAGCGAGAAACACGCTCTTGCTTTCTGGAGTCTCTAACACAGCAGGAAACGTGAGTGTGCTGAGAACAAAAGAACGGTGTTTCCTACACATACGGACCATATCTAGTCCAACTCTGCTTCTGAAACTGATACAAAGCACTGGTCCTCTAACATCCAATGCTTGTCAGTTAAGATGAGAAACGTGTGAGCTTCATGAACGATGTAGTTTGTTTGAGCAGAAAAGTGACTGCCCTTACCTGAAACGAAGTCTTGCTTATAGGAAGACACAGAGCCTGGGATTTAACTCCATTTCTGAAGGGAAACACACAGCATAGTTCTCACCCATGGATCACACTCTGCTTTACAGCAAGAAGCATGCTCTTGCTTTCTAGAGTCTCTAATACATCAGGAAATCTGAGTGTGCCCAGAAAAAAGAACGGAGTTTCATACACATATGGACCATATGTAGTCCAACTCTTCTTCTGAAAGTGATACAAGGCACTGGTCCTCTAACATCCAATGGTTGTCAGTTAAGATGGGAAACGTGTGAGCTTCATGAACGATGTAGTTTGTTTGAGCAGAAAAGTGACTGCCCTTACCTGAAACGAAGTCTTGCTTATAGGAAGACACAGAGCCTGGGATTTAACTCCATTTCTGAAGGGAAACACACAGCATAGTTCTCACCCATGGATCACACTCTGCTTTACAGCAAGAAGCACGCTCTTGCTTTCTAGAGTCTCTAATACATCAGGAAATCTGAGTGTGCCCAGAAAAAAAAAACGGAGTTTCATACACATATGGACCATATGTAGTCCAACTCTTCTTCTGAAAGTGATACAAAGCACTGGTCCTCTAACATCCAATGGTTGTCAGTTAAGATGGGAAACGTGTGAGCTTCATGAACGATGTAGTTCGTTTGAGCAGAAAAGTGACTGCCCTTACCTGAAACGAAGTCTTGCTTGTAGGAAGACACAGAGTCTGGGATTTAACTCCATTTCTGAAGGGAAACACACAGCATAGTTCTCATCCATGGATCACAATCTGCTTTAGAGCGAGAAGCACGCTCTTGCTTTCTAATGTCTCTAAGACAGCAGGAAACGTGAGTGCGCTGAGAACAAAAGAACGGTGTTTCCTACACATACGGACCATATCTAGTCCAACTCTGTTTCTGAAACTGACACAAAGCACTGGTCCTCTAACATCCAATGCTTGTCAGTTAAGATGAGAAACGTGTGAGCTTTGAGGATGATGTAGTTCCTTTGAACTGAAAAGTGACTGCCCTTACCTGTAACGAAGTCTTGATTGTAGTAAGACACAGAGCCTGGGATTTAACTCCATCTCTGAAGGGAAACACACAGCAGAGTTCTCATCCATGGATCACACTCTGCTTTAGAGCGAGAAGCACGCTCTTGTTTTCTGAAGTCTCTAACACAGCAGGAAACGTGAGTGTGCTAAGAACAAAAGAACGGTGTTTCCTACACATACGGACCATATCTAGTCCAACTCTGCTTCTGAAACTGATACAAAGCACTGGTCCTCTAACATCCAATGCTTGTCTGTTAAGATAAGAAACGTGTGAGCTTCGTGAACAATGTAGTTCCTTTGAGATGACAAGTGACTGCCCTTACCTGAAACGAAGTCTTGCTTATAGGAAGACAGAGAGCCTGGGATTTAACTCCATTTCTGATGGGAAACACACAGCAGAGTTCTCATCCATGGATCACACTCTGCTTTAGAGCGAGAAGCACGCTCTTGCTTTCTAGAGTCTCTAATAAAGCAGGTAATCTGAGTGTGCCCAGAACAAAAGAACGGTGTTTCCTACACATACGGACCATATCTAGTCCAAATCTGCTTCTGAAACTGATACAATGCACTGGTCCTCTAACATCCAATGCTTGTCAGTTAAGATGAGAAACGTGTGAGCTTTGAGAATGATGTAGTTCCTTTGAACTGAAAAGTTACTGCCCTTACCTGTAACGAAGTCTTGCTTGTAGTAAGACACAGAGCCTGGGATTTAACTCCATCTCTGAAGGGAAACACACAGCAGAGTTCTCATCCATAGATCACACTCTGCTTTAGAGCGAGAAACACGCTCTTGCTTTCTGGAGTCTCTAACACAGCAGGAAACGTGAGTGTGCTGAGAACAAAAGAACGGTGTTTCCTACACATACGGACCATATCTAGTCCAACTCTGCTTCTGAAACTGATACAAAGCACTGGTCCTCTAACATCCAATGCTTGTCAGTTAAGATGAGAAACGTGTGAGCTTCATGAACGATGTAGTTTGTTTGAGCAGAAAAGTGACTGCCCTTACCTGAAACGAAGTCTTGCTTATAGGAAGACACAGAGCCTGGGATTTAACTCCATTTCTGAAGGGAAACACACAGCATAGTTCTCACCCATGGTTCACACTCTGCTTTACAGCAAGAAGCATGCTCTTGCTTTCTAGAGTCTCTAATACATCAGGAAATCTGAGTGTGCCCAGAAAAAAGAACGGAGTTTCATACACATATGGACCATATGTAGTCCAACTCTTCTTCTGAAAGTGATACAAAGCACTGGTCCTCTAACATCCAATGGTTTTCAGTTAAGATGGGAAACGTGTGAGCTTCATGAACGATGTAGTTCGTTTGAGCAGAAAAGTGACTGCCCTTACCTGAAACGAAGTCTTGCTTGTAGGAAGACACAGAGTCTGGGATTTAACTCCATTTCTGAAGGGAAACACACAGCATAGTTCTCATCCATGGATCACACTCTGCTTTTGAGCGAGAAGCACGCTCTTGCTTTCTAGAGTCTCTAATAAAGCAGGTAATCTGAGTGTGCCCAGAACAAAAGAACGGTGTTTCCTACACATACGGACCATATCTAGTCCAACTCTGTTTCTGTAAGTGACACAAAGCACTGGTCCTCTAACATCCAATGCTTGTCAGTTAAGATGAGAAACGTGTGAGCTTTGAGAATGATGTAGTTCCTTTGAACTGAAAAGTGACTGCCCTTACCTGTAACGAAGTCTTGCTTGTAGTAAGACACAGAGCCTGGGATTTAACTCCATCTCTGAAGGGAAACACACAGCAGTGTTCTCATCCATGGATCACACTGTGCTTTAGAGCGAGAATCACGCTCTTGCTTTCTGGAGTCTCTAACACAGCAGGAAACGTGAGTGTGCTGAGAACAAAAGAACGGAGTTTCGTACACATGTGGACCATATGTAGTCCAACTCTTCTTCTGAAACTGATACAAAGCACTGGTCCTCTAACATCCAATGCTTGTCAGTTAAGATGGGAAACGTGTGAGCTTCATGAACGATGTAGTTCGTTTGAGCAGAAAAGTGACTGCCCTTACCTTAAACGAAGTCTTGCTTGTAGGGAGACACAGAGTCTGGGATTTAACTCCATTTCTGAAGGGAAACACACAGCATAGTTCTCATCCATGGATCACAATCTGCTTTAGAGCGAGAAGCACGCTCTTGCTTTCTAAAGTCTCTAAGAGACCAGGAAACGTGAGTGCGCTGAGAACAAAAGAACGGTGTTTCCTACACATAGGGACCATATCTAGTCCAACTCTGTTTTGAAACTGACACAAAGCACTGGTCCTCTAACATCCAATGCTTGTCAGTTAAGATGAGAAACGTCTGAGCTTTGAGAATGATGTAGTTCCTTTGAACTGAAAAGTGACTGCCCTTACCTGTAACGAAGTCTTGCTTGTAGTAAGACACAGAGCCTGGGATTTAACTCCATCTCTGAAGGGAAACACACAGCAGAGTTCTCATCCATGGATCACACTCTGCTTTAGAGCGAGAAGCACGCTCTTGTTTTCTGGAGTCTCTAACACAGCAGGAAACGTGAGTGTTCTGAGAGCAAAAGAACGGTGTTTCCTACACATACGGACCATATCTAGTCCAACTCTGCTTCTGAAACTGATACAAAGCACTGGTCCTCTAACATCCAATGCTTGTCAGTTAAGATGAGAAACGTGTGAGCTTTGAGAATGATGTAGTTCCTTTGAACTGAAATGTGACTGCCCTTACCTGTAACGAAGTCTTGCTTGTAGTAAGACACAGAGCCTAGGATTTAACTCCATCTCTGAAGGGAAACACACAGCAGAGTTCTCATCCATGGATCACACTGTGCTTTAGAGCGAGAAGCACGCTCTTGCTTTCTGGAGTCTCTAATACAGCAAGAAACGTGAGTGTGCTGAGAACAACAGAACGGAGTTTCATACACATATGGACCATATGTAGTCCAACTCTTCTTCTGAAACTGATACAAAGCACTGGTCCTCTAACATCCAATGCTTGTCAGTTAAGATGTGAAACGTGTGAGCTTCATGAACGATGTAGTTCGTTTGAGCAGAAAAGTGACTGCCCTTACCTTAAACGAAGTCTTGCTTGTAGTAAGACACAGAGTCTGGGATTTAACTCCATTTCTGAAGGGAAACACACAGCAGAGTTCTCATCCATGGATCACACTCTGCTTTAGAGCGAGAAGCACGCTCTTGCTTTCTGGAGTCTCTAACACAGCAGGAAACGTGAGTGTGCTGAGAACAAAAGAACGGTGTTTCCTACACATACGGACCATATCTAGTCCAACTCTGCTTCTGAAACTGATACAAAGCACTGGTCCTCTAACATCCAATGCTTGTCTGTTAAGATAAGAATCGTGTGACCTTCGTGAATGATGTAGTTCATTTGAGATGACAAGTGACTGCCCTTACCTGAAACGAAGTCTTGCTTATAGGAAGACACAGAGCCTAGGATTTAACTCCATTTCTGAAGGGAAACACACAGCATAGTTCTCACCCATGGATCACACTCTGCTTTACAGCAAGAAGCACGCTCTTGCTTTCTAGAGTCTCTAACACAGCAGGAAATCTGAGTGTGCCCAGAACAAAAGAACGGAGTTTCGTAAACATACGGACCATATGTAGTCCAAATCTTCTTCTGAAACTGATACAAAGCACTGGTCCTCTAACATCCAATGCTTGTCAGTTAAGATGGGAAACGTGTGAGCTTCATGAACGATGTAGTTCGTTTGAGCAGAAAATGACTGCCCTTACCTTAAACGAAGTCTTGCTTGTAGGAAGACACAGAGTCTGGGATTTAACTCCATTTCTAAAGGGAAACAAACAGCAGAGTTCTCATCCATGGATCACACTCTGCTTTAGAGCGAGAAGCACGCTCTTGTTTTCTGGAGTCTCTAACACAGCAGGAAACGTGAGTGTGCTGAGAACAAAAGAACGGTGTTTCCTACACATACGGACCATATCTAGTCCAACTCTGCTTCTGAAACTGATACAAAGCACTGGTCCTCTAACATCCAATGCTTGTCAGTTAAGATGAGAAACGTATGAGCTTTGAGAATGATGTAGTTCCTTTGAACTGAAAAGTGACTGCCCTTACCTGTAACGAAGTCTTGCTTGTAGTAAGACACAGAGCCTGGGATTTAACTCCATCTCTGAAGGGAAACACACAGCAGAGTTCTCATCCATGGATCACACTCTGCTTTAGAGCGAGAAGCACGCTCTTGTTTTCTGGAGTCTCTAACACAGCAGGAAACGTGAGTGTGCTGAGAACAAAAGAACGGTGTTTCCTACACATACGGACCATATCTAGTCCAACTCTGCTTCTGAAACTGATACAAAGCACTGGTCCTCTAACATCCAATGCTTGTCTGTTAAGATAAGAAACGTGTGGGCTTCGTGAACGATGTAGTTCTTTTGAGATGACAAGTGACTGCCCTTACCTGAAACGAAGTCTTGCTTATAGGAAGACACAGAGCCTGGGATTTAACTCCATTTCTGAAGGGAAACACACAGCATAGTTCTCACCCATGGATCACACTCTGCTTTACAGCAAGAAGCACGCTCTTGCTTTCTAGAGTCTCTAAGACAGCAGGAAACGTGAGTGCGCTGAGAATAAAAGAACGGTGTTTCCTACACATACGGACCATATCTAGTCCAACTCTGTTTCTGTAAGTGACACAAAGCACTGGTCCTCTAACATCCAATGCTTGTCAGTTAAGATGAGAAACGTGTGAGCTTTGAGAATGATGTAGTTCCTTTGAACTGAAATGTGACTGCCCTTACCTGTAACGAAGTCTTGCTTGTAGTAAGACACAGAGCCTGGGATTTAACTCCATCTCTGAAGGGAAACACAGCAGTGTTCTCATCCATGGATCACACTGTGCTTTAGAGCGAGAATCACGCTCTTGCTTTCTGGAGTCTCTAACACAGCAGGAAACGTGAGTGTGCTGAGAACAAAAGAACGGAGTTTCGTACACATATGGACCATATGTAGTCCAACTCTGTTTCTGAAACTGACACAAAGCACTGGTCCTCTAACATCCAATGCTTGTCAGTTAAGATGAGAAACGTCTGAGCTTTGAGAATGATGTAGTTCCTTTGAACTGAAAAGTGACTGTCCTTACCTGTAACGAAGTCTTGCTTGTAGTAAGACACAGAGCCTGGGATTTAACTCCACCTCTGAAGGGAAACACACAGCAGAGTTCTCATCCATGGATCACACTCTGCTTTAGAGCGAGAAGCACGCTCTTGTTTTCTGGAGTCTCTAACACAGCAGGAAACGTGAGTGTGTTGAGAACAAAAGAACGGTGTTTCCTACACATACGGACCATATCTAGTCCAACTAACTCTGCTTCTGAAACTGATACAAAGCACTGGTCCTCTAACATCCAATGCTTGTCTGTTAAGATAAGAAACGTGTGGGCTTCGTGAACGATGTAGTTCGTTTGAGCAGAAAAGTGACTGCCCTTAACTTAAACGAAGTCTTGCTTGTAGGAAGACACAGAGTCTGGGATTTAACTCCATTTCTGAAGGGAAACAATCAGCATAGTTCTCATCCATGGATCACACTCTGCTTTAGAGCGAGAAGCACGCTGTTGCTTTCTAAAGTCTCTAAGACAGCAGGAAACGTGAGTGCGCTGAGAACAAATGAACGGTGTTTCCTACACATACGGACCATATCTAGTCCAACTCTGTTTCTGAAACTGACACAAAGCACTGGTCCTCTAACATCCAATGCTTGTCAGTTAAGATGAGAAACGTGTGAGCTTTGAGGATGATGTAGTTCCTTTGAACTGGAAAGTAAATGCTCTTACCTGTAACGAAGTCTTGCTTATAGTAAGACACAGAGCCTGGGATTAAACTCCATCTCTGAAGGGAAACACATAGCAGAGTTCTCATCCATGGATCACACTCTGCTTTAGAGCGAGAAGCACGCTCTTGCTTTCTAGAGTCTCTAATAAAGCAGTTAATTTGAGTGTGCCCAGAACAAAGAACGGTGTTTTCTACACATATGGACCATATGAAGTCCAAATCTGCTTCTGAACCTGATACAATGCAAGGTCCTCTAACATCCAATGCTTGTCAGTTAAGATGAGAAACGTGTGATCTTCGTGAACGATGTAGTTCCTTAGAGCAGAAAAGTGACTGCCATTACCTGAAACGAAGTTTTGCTTGTAGGAAGACTCAGAGCCTGGGATTTAACTCCATTTCTGAAGTGAAACACACAGCAGTGTTCTCATCCATGGATCACAATCTGCTTTAGAGCGAGAAGCACGCTCTTGCTTTCTAAAGTCTCTAAGACAGCAGGAAACGTGAGTGCGCTGAGAACAAAAGAACGGTGTTTCCTACACATACGGACCATATCTAGTCCAACTCTGTTTCTGAAACTGACACAAAGCACTGGTCCTCTAACATCCAATGCTTGTCAGTTAAGATGAGAAACGTGTGAGCTTTGAGAATGATGTAGTTCCTTTGAACTGAAAAGTGACTGACCTTACCTGTAATGAAGTCTTGCTTGTAGTAAGACACAGAGCCTGGGATTTAACTCCATCTCTGAAGGGAAACACACAGCAGAGTTCTCATCCAAAGATCACACTCTGCTTTAGAGCGAGAAGCACGCTCTTGCTTTCTGGAGTCTCTAACACAGCAGGAAACGTGAGTGTGCTGAGAACAAAAGAACGGTGTTTCCTACACATACAGACCATATCTAGTCCAACTCTGCTTCTGAAACTGATACAAAGCACTGGGCCTCTACCATCCAATGCTTGTCTGTTCAGATAAGAAACGTGTGACCTTCGTGAACGATATAGTTCGTTTGAGATGACAAGTGACTGCCCTTAACTGAAACGAAGTCTTGCTTCTAGGAAGACACAGAGCCTGGGATTTAACTCCATTTCTGAAGGCAAACACAAATCATAGTTCTCACCCATGGATCACACTCTGCTTTACAGCAAGAAGCACGCACTTTCTTTCTAGAGTCTCTAATACAGCAGGAAGTCTGAGTGTGCCCAGAACAAAAGAACGGAGTTTCGTAAACATACGGACCATATGTAGTCCAAATCTTCTTCTGAAACTGATACAAAGCACTGGTCCTCTACCATCCAATGCTTGTCAGTTAAGATAAGAAACGTGTGAGCTTAGTGAATGATGTAGTTCGTTTAAGATGACAAGTGACTGCCCTTACCTGAAACGAATTCTTGCTTATAGGAAGACACAGAGCCTGGGATTTAACTCCATTTCTGAAGGGAAACACACAGCATAGTTCTCACCCATGGATCACACTCTGCATTACAGGAAGAAGCACGCTCTTGCTTTCTAAAGTCTCTAAGAGACCAGGAAACTTGAGTGCGCTGAGAACAAAAGAACGGTGTTTCCTACACATACGGACCATATCTAGTCCAACTCTGTTTCTGAAACTGACAAAAAGCACTGATCCTCTAATATCCAATGCTTGTCAGTTAAGATGAGAAATGTATGAGCTTTGAGAATGATGTAGTTCCTTTGAACTGAAAAGTGACTGCCCTTACCTGTAACGAAGTATTGCTTGTAGTAAGACACAGAACCTGGGATTTAACTCCATCTCTGAAGGGAAACACACGGCAGAGTTCTCATCCATGGATCACAATCTGCTTTAGAGCGAGAAGCATGCTCTTGCTTTCTAAATTCTCTAAGACAGCAGGTAACGTGAGTGCGCTGAGAACAAAAGTCTGTTGTTTCCTACACATATGGACCATATCTAGTACAACTCTGTTTCTGAAACTGACACAAAGCACTGGTCCTCTAACATGCAATGCTTGTCATTTAAGATGAGAAACGTGTGATCTTCGTGAACGATGTAGTTCGTTTGAGCAGAAAAGTGACTGCCCTTACCTGAAACGAAGTCTTGCTTATAGGAAGACACAGAGCCTGGGATTTAACTCCATTTCTGAAGGGAAACACACAGCAGAGTTCTCATCCATGGATCACACTCTGCTTTAGAGCGAGAAGCACGCTCTTGCTTTCTAGAGTCTCTAATAAAGCAGGTAATCTGAGTGTGCCCAGAACAAAAGAACGGTGTTTCCTACACATATGGACCATATCTAGTCCAACTCTGTTTCTGTAAGTGACACAAAGCTCTGGTCCTCTAACATCCAATGCTTGTCAGTTAAGATGAAAACCTGTGAGCTTTGAGAATGATGTAGTTCCTTTGAACTGAAAAGTGACTGCCCTTACCTGTAACGAAGTCTTGCTTGTAGTAAGACACAGAGCCTGGGATTTAACTCCATCTCTGAATGGAAACACACAGCAGAGTTCTCATCCATGGATCACACTGTGCTTTAGAGCGAGAAGCACGCTCTTGCTTTCTGGATTATCTAACACAGCAAGAAACGTGAGTGTGCTGAGAACAACAGAACGGAGTTTCATACACATATGGACCATATGTAGTCCAACTCTTCTTCTGAAACTGATACAAAGCACTGGTCCTCTAACATCCAATGCTTGTCAGTTAAGAAGGGAAACATGTGAGCTTCATGAACGATGTAGTTCCTTTGAGCACAAAAGTGACTGCCCTCACCTTAAACGAATTCTTGCTTGTAGGAAGACACAGAGTCTGGGATTTAACTCCAGTTCTGAAGGGAAACACACAGCATATTTCTCATCCATGGATCACAATCTGCTTTAGAGCGAGAAGCACGCTCTTGCTTTCTAAAGTCTCTAAGACAGCAGGAAACGTGAGTGCGCTGAGAACAAAAGAACGGTGTTTCCTACACATACGGACCATATCTAGTCCAACTATGTTTCTGAAACTGACACAAAGCACTGGTCCTCTAACATCCATTGCTTGTCAGTTAAGATGAGAAACGTATGAGCTTTGAGAATGATGTAGTTCCTTTGAACTGAAAAGTGACTGCCCTTACCTGTAACGAAGTCTTGCTTGTAGTAAGACACAGAGCCTGGGATTTAACTCCATCTCTGAAGGGAAACACACAGCAGAGTTCTCATCCATGGATCACACTCTGCTTTAGAGCGAGAAGCACGCTCTTGTTTTCTGGAGTCTCTAACACAGCAGAAAACGTGAGTGTGCTGAGAACAAAAGAACGGTGTTTCCTACACATACGGACCATATCTAGTCCAAATCTGCTTCTGAAACTGATACAAAGCACTGGTCCTCTAACATCCAATGCTTGTCTGTTAAGATAAGAAACGTGTGGGCTTCGTGAACGATGTAGTTCTTTTGAGATGACAAGTGACTGCCCTTACCTGAAATGAAGTCTTGCTTATAGGAAGACACAGAGCCTGGGATTTAACTCCATTTCTGAAGGGAAACACACAGCATAGTTCTCACCCATGGATCACACTCTGCTTTACAGCAAGAAGCACGCTCTTGCTTTCTAGAGTCTCTAAGACAGCAGGAAACGTGAGTGCGCTGAGAACAAAAGAACGGTGTTTCCTACACATACGGACCATATCTAGTCCAACTCTGTTTCTGAAACTGACACAAAGCACTGGTCCTCTAATATCCAATGCTTGTCAGTTAAGATGAGAAACGTATGAGCTTTGAGAATGATGTAGTTCATTTGAACTGGAAAGTAACTGCTCTTACCTGTAACGAAGTCTTGCTTGTAGTAAGACACAGAGCCTGGGATTTAACTGCATCTCTGAGGGGAAACACACAGCAGAGTTCTCATCCATGGATCACACTCTGCTTTAGAGCGAGAAGCACGCTCTTGCTTTCTAGAGTCTCTAATAAAGCAGGTAATTTGAGTGTGCCCAGAACAAAGAACGGTGTTTCCTACACATATGGACCATATGTAGTCCAAATCTGCTTCTGAACCTGATACAAAGCACTGGTCCTCTAACATCCAATGCTTGTCAGTTAAGATGGGAAACGTGTGAGCTTCATGAACGATGTAGTTCGTTTGAGCAGAAAAGTGACTGCCCTTACCTTAACCAAAGTCTTGCTTGTAGAAAGACACAGAGTCTGGGATTTAACTCCATTTCTGAAGGGAAACAAACAGCATAGTTCTCATCCATGGATCACAATCTGCTTTAGAGCGAGAAGCACGCTCTTGCTTTCTAAAGTCTCTAAGAGCCCAGGAAACGTGAGTGCGCTGAGAACAAAAGAACGGTGTTTCCTACACATAGGGACCATATCTAGTCCAACTCTGTTTCTGAAACTGACACAAAGCACTGATCCTCTAACATCCAATGCTTGTCAGTTAAGATGAGAAACGTATGAGCTTTGAGAATGATGTAGTTCCTTTGAACTGAAAAGTGACTGCCCTTACCTGTAACGAAGTCTTGCTTGTAGTAAGACACAGAGCCTGGGATTTAACTCCATCTCTGAAGGGAAACACACAGCAGAGTTCTCATCCATGGATCACACTCTGCTTTAGAGCGAGAAGCACACTCTTGTTTTCTGGAGTCTCTAACACAGCAGGAAACGTGAGTGTGCTGAGAACAAAAGAACGGTGTTTCCTACACATACGGACCATATCTAGTCCAACTCTGCTTCTGAAACTGATACAATGCACTGGTCCTCTAACATCCAATGCTTGTCTGTTAAGATAAGAAACGTGTGGGCTTCGTGAACGATGTAGTTCGTTTGAGCAGAAAAGTGACTGCCCTTAACTTAAACGAAGTCTTGCTTGTAGGAAGACACAGAGTCTGGGATTTAACTCCATTTCTGAAGGGAAACAAACAGCATAGTTCTCATCCATGGATCACACTCTGCTTTAGAGCGAGAAGCACGCTGTTGCTTTCTAAAGTCTCTAAGACAGCAGGAAACGTGAGTGCGCTGAGAACAAAAGAACGGTGTTTCCTACACATACGGACCATATCTAGTCCAACTCTGTTTCTGAAACTGACACAAAGCACTGGTCCTCTAACATCCAATGCTTGTCAGTTAAGATGAGAAACGTGTGAGCTTTGAGGATGATGTAGTTCCTTTGAACTGGAAAGTAACTGCTCTTACCTGTAACGAAGTCTTGCTTGTAGTAAGACACAGAGCCTGGGATTAAACTCCATCTCTGAAGGGAAACACACAGCAGAGTTCTCATCCATGGATCACACTCTGCTTTAGAGCGAGAAGCACGCTCTTGCTTTCTAGAGTCTCTAATAAAGCAGGTAATTTGAGTGTGCCCAGAACAAAGAACCGTGTTTCCTACACATATGGACCATATGTAGTCCAAATCTGCTTCTGAACCTGATACAATGCAAGGTCCTCTAACATCCAATGCTTGTCAGTTAAGATGAGAAACGTGTGATCTTCGTGAACGATGTAGTTCCTTAGAGCAGAAAAGTGACTGCCCTTACCTGAAACGAAGTTTTGCTTGTAGGAAGACTCAGAGCCTGGGATTTAACTCCATTTCTGAAGTGAAACACACAGCAGTGTTCTCATCCATGGATCACAATCTGCTTTAGAGCGAGAAGCACGCTCTTGCTTTCTAAAGTCTCTAAGACAGCAGGAAACGTGAGTGCGCTGAGAACAAAAGAACCGTGTTTCCTACACATACGGACCATATCTAGTCCAACTCTGTTTCTGAAACTGACACAAAGCACTGGTCCTCTAACATCCAATGCTTGTCAGTTAAGATGAGAAACGTGTGAGCTTTGAGAATGATGTAGTTCCTTTGAACTGAAAAGTGACTGCCCTTACCTGTAATGAAGTCTTGCTTATAGTAAGACACAGAGCCTGGGATTTAACTCCATCTCTGAAGGGAAACACACAGCAGAGTTCTCATCCAAAGATCACACTCTGCTTTAGAGCGAGAGGCACGCTCTTGCTTTCTGGAGTCTCTAACACAGCAGGAAACGTGAGTGTGCTGAGAACAAAAGAACGGTGTTTCCTACACATACGGACCATATCTAGTCCAACTCTGCTTCTGAAACTGATACAAAGCACTGGGCCTCTACCATCCAATGCTTGTCTGTTAAGATAAGAAACGTGTGACCTTCGTGAACGATATAGTTCGTTTGAGATGACAAGTGACTGTCCTTACCTGAAACGAAATCTTGCTTCTAGGAAGACACAGAGCCTGGGATTTAACTCCATTTCTGAAGGCAAACACAAATCATAGTTCTCACCCATGGATCACACTGTGCTTTACAGCAAGAAGCACGCACTTTCTTTCTAGAGTCTCTAATACAGCAGGAAGTCTGAGTATGCCCAGAACAAAAGAACGGAGTTTCGTAAACATACGAACCATATGTAGTCCAAATCTTCTTCTGAAACTGATACAAAGCACTGGTCCTCTAGCATCCAATGCTTGTCAGTTAAGATGGGAAACGTGTGAGCTTCATGAACGATATAGTTCGTTTGAGCAGAAAAGTGACTGCCCTTACCTGTAACGAAGTCTTGCTTGTAGTAAGACACAGAGCCTGGGATTTAACTCCATCTCTGAAGGGAAACACACAGCAGAGTTCTCATCCATGGATCACACTCTGCTTTAGAGCGAGAAGCACGCTCTTTTTTTCTGGAGTCTCTAACACAGCAGGAAACGTGAGTGTGCTGAGAACAAAAGAACGGTGTTTCCTACACATATGGACCATATCTAGTCCAACTCTGCTTCTGAAACTGATACAAAGCACTGGTCCTCTAACATCCAATGCTTGTCTGTTAAGATAAGAAATGTGTGAGCTTCGTGAATGATGTAGTTCGTTTGAGATGACAAGTGACTGCCCTTACCTGAAATGAAGTCTTGCTTATAGGAAGACACAGAGCCTGGGATTTAACTCCATTTCTGAAGGGAAACACACAGCATAGTTCTCACCCATGGATCACACTCTGCTTTACAGCAAGAAGCTCGCTCTTTCTTTCTAGAGTCTCTAATACAGCAGGAAATCTGAGTGTGCCCAGAACAAAAGAACGGAGTTTCATAAACATACGGATCATATGTAGTCCAACTCTGCTTCTGAAACTGATACAAAGCACTGGTCCTCTAACATCCAATGCTTGTCTGTTAAGATAAGAAACGTGTGAGCTTCGTGAATGATGTAGTTCGTTTGAGATGACAAGTGACTGCCCTTACCTGAAACGAATTCTTGCTTATAGGAAGACACAGAGCCTGGGATTTAACTCCATTTCTGAAGGGAAACACACAGCATAGTTCTCACCCATGGATCACACTCTGCTTTACAGCAAGAAGCACGCTCTTGCTTTCTAAAGTCTCTAAGAAACCAGGAAACTTGAGTGCGCTGAGAACAAAAGAACGGTGTTTCCTACACATACGGACCATATCTAGACCAAATCTGTTTCTGAAACTGACACAAAGCACTGGTCCTCTAATATCCAATGCTTGTCAGTTAAGATGAGAAACGTATGAGCTTTGAGAATGATGTAGTTCCTTTGAACTGAAAAGTGACTGCCCTTACCTGTAACTAAGTCTTGCTTGTAGTAAGACACAGAACCTGGGATTTAACTCCATCTCTGAAGGGAAACACACAGCAGAGTTCTCATCCATGGATTACACTCTGCTTTAGTGCGAAAAGCACGCTCTTGCTTTCTAGAGTCTCTAATAAAGCAGGTAATCTGAGTGTGCCCAGAACAAAAGAACGGTGTTTCCTACACATATGGACCATATGTAGTCCAAATCTGCTTCTGAACCTGATACAATGCACTGGTCCTCTAACATCCAATGCTTGTCAGTTAAGATGAGAAACGTGTGATCTTCGTGAATGATGTAGTTCGTTAGAGCAGAAAAGTGCCTGCCATTACCTGAAACGAAGTTTTGCTTGTAGGAAGACTCAGAGCCTGGGATTTAACTCCATTTCTGAAGGGAAACACACAGCATAGTTCTCACCCATGGATCACACTCTGCTTTACAGCAAGAAGCACGCTCTTGCTTTCTAAAGTCTCTAAGAGACCAGGAAACTTGGGTGCGCTGAGAACAAAAGAACGGTGTTTCCTACACATACGGACCATATCTAGTCCAACTCTGTTTCTGAACCTGACACAAAGCACTGGTCCTCTAACATCCAATGCTTGTCAGTTAAGATGAGAAACGTATGAGCTTTGAGAATGATGTAGTTCCTTTGAACTGAAAAGTGACTGCCCTTACCTGTAACGAAGTCTTGCTTGTAGTAAGACACAGAACCTGGGATTTAACTCCATCTCTGAAGGGAAACACACAGCAGAGTTCTCATCCATGGATCACACTCTGCTTTAGAGCGAGAAGCACGCTCTTGCTTTCTAGAGTCTCTAATAAAGCAGGTAATCTGAGTGTGCCCAGAACAAAAGAACGGTGTTTCCTACATATATGGACCATATGTAGTCCAAATCTGCTTCTGAACCTGATACAATGCACTGGTCCTCTAACATCCAATGCTTGTCAGTTAAGATGAGAAACGTGTGATCTTCGTGAATGATGTAGTTCGTTAGAGCAGAAAAGTGACTGCCCTTGTCTGAAACGAAATTTTGCTTGTAGGAAGACTCAGAGCCTGGGATTTAACTCCATTTCTGAAGGGAAACACACAGCAGTGTTCTCATCCATTGATCACACTCTCCTTTAGAACAAGAAGCATGCTCTTGCTTTCTAGAGTCTCTAAGACAGCAGGAAACGTGAGTGCTCTGAGAACAAAAGAACGGTGTTTCCTACACATACGGACCATATCTAGTCCAACTCTGCTTCTGAAACTGATACAAAGCACTGGTCCTCTAACATCCAATGCTTGTCTGTTAAGATAAGAAACGTGTGAGCTTCGTGAATGATGTAGTTCATTTGAGATGACAAGTGACTGCCCTTACCTGAAACGAATTCTTGCTTATAGGAAGACACAGAGCCTGGGATTTAACTCCATTTCTGAAGGGAAACACACAGCATAGTTCTCACCCTTGGATCACACTCTGCTTTACAGCAAGAAGCACGCTCTTGCTTTCTAAAGTCTTAAGAGACCAGGAAACTTGAGTGCGCTGAGAACAAAAGAACGGTGTTTCCTACACATACGGACCATATCTAGTCCAACTCTGTTTCTGAAACTGACACAAAGCACTGGTCCTCTAACATCCAATGCTTGTCAGTTAATATGAGAAACGTATGAGCTTTGAGAATGATGTAGTTTCTTTGAACTGAAAAGTGACTGCCCTTACCTGTAACGAAGTCTTGCTTGTAGTAAGACACAGAGCCTGGGATTTAACTCCATCTCTGAAGGGAAACACACAGCAGAGTTCTCATCCATGGATCACACTCTGCTTTAGAGCGAGAAGCACGCTCTTGTTTTCTGGAGTCTCTAACACAGCAGGAAACGTGAGTGTGCTGAGAACAAAAGAACGGTGTTTCCTACACATACGGACCATATCTAGTCCAACTCTGCTTCTGAAACTGATACAAAGCACTGGTCCTCTAACATCCAATGCTTGTCAGTTAAGATGGGTAACCTGTGAGCTTCATGAAGGATGTAGTTCGTTTGAGCACTTAAGTGACTGCCCTTACCTTAAACGAATTCTTGCTTGTAGGGAGACACAGAGTCTGGGATTTAACTCCATTACTGAAGGGAAACACACAGCATAGTTCTCTTCCATGGATCACAATCTGCTTTAGAGCGAGAAGCACGCTCTTGCTTTCTAAATGCTCTAAGACAGCAGGAAACGTGAGTGCGCTGAGAACAAAAGAACGGTGTTTCCTACACATACAGACCATACCTAGTCCAACTCTGTTTCTGAAACTGACACAAAGCACTGGTCCTCTAACATCCAATGCTTGTCAGTTAGGATGAGAAACGCATGAGCTTTATGAACGATGTAGTTCGTTTGAGCAGTAAAGTAACTGCCCTTACCTGAAATGAAGTCTTGCGTGTAGGAAGACTCAGAGACTGGGATTTAACACCAGTTCTGAAGTGAAACATACAACAAAGTTCTCATCAATTGATCACACTCTGCTTTAGAGCAAGAAGCACACTCTTGCTTTCTAGGGTCTCTAATACAGCAGGAAACGTGAGTTTGTTCAGAAGAAAAGAACGGTGTTTCCAATACTTACGGACCACATCTAGTTCAACTGTACTTGACATTGATACAAAGCAATTATCCTCTAACATCCAATGCTTCTCAGTTAAGTTGAGAAACGTTTGAGCTTCGTGAACGATGTATTTTATTTGAGCTGAGAAGTGACTGCACTTACCTGAAACGAATTAGTGCCTGTAGGAAGACACAGAGCCTGTGTTTAACTCCATTTCTGAAGGGAAACACACAGCATAGTTCTCATCCATGGATCACACTCTGCGTTAGACCAAGAAGAACACTCTTGCTTTCTAGAGTCTCTAATACAGCAGGAAACGTGAGTGTCCTCAGAAAAAGAGAACGGTATTTCCTGCACATAAGGTCCATATCTTTTTCAACTCTTCTTCTAAAATTGATACAAACCACAGGTCCTCTAACATCCCACGCTTGTCAGATAAGATGAGAAACGTGTGAGCTTTGTGAATGATGTAGTTCGTTTGAGCTGAAAAGTGACTGCCCTAACATGAAAAGTAGTCTTGATTTTAGGAAGACACAAAGCCTGGGATTTAACTCCATGATGGAAGGGAAACACATAGCATAGTTCTCATCCATGGATAACATTCTGATTTAGAGCAAGAAGCACTCTCTTGTTTTCTAGATTCTCTAATACAGCAGGAAACGTGAGTGTGCTCAGAACAAAAGAACTGTGTTTCCTACACATGAGGTCCATATCTAGTTCAACTCTGTTCTAAAATTGATACAAACCACAGGTCCTCTACCATCCAATGCTTGTCAGTTAGATGAGAAACGTGTGAGCTTCGTGAATGATGTAGTTCGTTTGAGCTGTAAAGTAACTGCCCTTACCTGAAACGAATTCTTGTTTGTAGGAAGACTCAGAGCCTGGGATTTAACTCCATTTCTTTAGTGAAACACACAACGGAGTTCTCATCCATTGATCACACTCTGCTTTAGAGCAAGAAGCATGCTCTTGCGTTCTAGAGTCTCTAAGACAGCAGGAAAAGTGAGTGTTCGGAGAACAAAAGAACGGTGTTTCCTACACATACGGACCATATGTAGTCCAACTCTGCTTCTGAAATTGATACAAAGCACAGGTCCTCTAACATCCAATGCTTGTCATTTAAGATGAGAAACGTGTGAGCTTTGTGAAAGATGTAGTTCCTTTGAGGTGAAAAGTGACTGCCCTTACCTGAAACGAAGTCTTGATTTTAGGAAGACAGAGAGCCTGGGATTTAACTCCATTTCTGAAGGGAAAAAAACAGGATAGTTCTCATCCATGGATCACACTCTGCTTTAGAGCAAGAAGCACGCTCTTGCTTTCTAGATTCTCTAATACAGCAGGAAACGGGAGTGTGCTCAAAACAAAAGAACGGTGTTTCCTGCACATACAGACCATATCTAGTCCAACTCTGCTTCTGAAATTGATACAAAGCACAGGTTCTCAAACATCCAATGCTTGTCATTTAAGAGGAGAAACGTGTGAGCTTCGTGAACGATGTAGTTCCTTTGAGGTGAAAGTGACTGCCCTTTCCTGAAAAGAAGTCTTGATTTTGGAAGACACAGAGCCTGGGATTTAACTCCATTTCTGAAGGAAAACACACAGCATAGTTCTCATCCATGGATCACACTCTGCTTTAGAGCAAGAAGCATGCTCTTGTTTTCTAGATTCTCAATTACAGCAGGAAAGGTGAGTGTGCTCAGAACAAAAGAACGGTGTTTCCTACACATACGGACCATATCTAATCCAAATCTGCTTCTGAAACTAAAACAAACCACAGGTCCTCTAACATCCAATACTTGTCAGTTAAGAGGAGAAAAGTGTGAGCTTTGTGAACGATGTAGTTCGTTTGAGCTGTAATGTAACTGCCCTTACCTGTAACGAATTCTTGTTTGTAGGAAGACTCAGAGGCTGGGATTAACTCGATTTCTGAAGGGAAACACACAGAATAGTTCTCATCCATGGATCAGACTCTGCTTTAGAGCAAGAAGCACGCTCTTGTTTTCTAGATTCTCTAATATAGGAGGAAACGTGAGTGTGCTCAGAACAAAAGAACGGTGTTTCCTCCACATACAGACCATATCTAGTCCAACTCTGCTTCTGAAACTGAAACAAACCACAGGTCATCTAACATCCAATGCTTCTCAGTTAAGATGAGAAACGTGTGAGCTTCGTGAACAATGTATTTTATTTGAGCTGAAAAGTGACTGCCCTTACCTGTAACGAAATAGTGCTTGTAGGCAGACACAGAGCCTGGGATTTAACTCCATTTCTGTAGGGAAACACCCAGAAAGATTTAATCCATAGATCAGACTCTGCTTTAGAGCAAGAAGCACGCTCTTGTTTTCTATATTCTCTAATACAGCAGGAAACGTGAGTGTGCTCAGAACAAAAGAACGGAGTTTCCTGCACATACGGACCATATCTAGTCCAACTCTGCTTCTGAAACGGAAACAAACCACAGGTCCTCTACCATCCAATGCTTGTCAGTTTAGATGAGAAACTTATCAGCTTTATGAACGATGTAGTTCGTTTGAGCAGTAAAGAAACTGCCCTCACCTGAAACTAAGTCTTGATTGTAAAAAGACTCAGAGCCTGGGATTTATATCCATTTCTGAAGTGAAACCCACAGACGATTTCTCATCCATTGATCACACTCTGCTTTAGAGCAAGAAGCACGCGCTTGCTTTCCAGAGTCTCTAAGACAGCAGGAAACGTGAGTGTGATGATAACAAAAGAACGGTGTTTCCTACACATACGGACCATATCTAGTCCAACTCTGCTTCTGAAACTGATACAAAGCACTGATCCTCTAACATCTGATGCTTGTCAGTCAAGATGAGAAATGTGTGAGCTTCGTGCACGATTTAGTTCGTTTGAGCTGTAAAGTAACTGCCCTTACCTGAAATGAAGTCTTGCGTGTAGGAAGACTCAGAGACTGGGATTTAACACCAGTTCTGAAGTGAAACATACAACAAAGTTCTCATCAATTGATCACACTCTGCTTTAGAGCAAGAAGCACACTCTTGCTTTCTAGAGTCTCTAATACAGCAGGAAATGTGAGTGTGTTCAGAAGAAAAGAACGGTGTTTCCAATACTTACGGACCACATCTAGTTCAACTCTACTTGAAATTGATACAAAGCAAATATCCTCTAACATCCAATGCTTCTCAGTTAAGTTGAGAAATGTTTGAGCTTCGTGAACGATGTATTTTATTTGAGCTGAGAAGTGACTGCACTTACCTGAAACGAATTAGTGCTTGTAGGAAGACACAGAGCCTGGGTTTTAACTCCATTTCTGAAGGGAAACACACAGCATAGTTCTCATCCATGGAACACACTCTGCTTTAGACCAAGAAGAACGTTCTTGCTTTCTAGAGTCTCTAATACAGCAGGAAACGAGAGTGTCCTCAGAAAAAGAGAACGGTATTTCCTGCACATAAGGTACATATCTTTTTCAACTCTGCTTCTAAAATTGATACAAACCACAGGTCCTCTAACATCCAACGCTTGTCAGATAAGATGAGAAACGTGTGAGCTTTGTGAATGAAGTAGTTCGTTTGAGCTGAAAAGTGACTGCACTAACATGAAACGAAGTCTTGATTTTAGGAAGACACAAAGCCTGGGATTTAACTCCATTACAGAAGGGAAACACATAGCATAGTTCTCATCCATGGATCACACTCTGCTTTAGAGCAAGAAGCACTCTCTTGTTTTCTAGATTATCTAATACAGCAGGAAACGTGAGTGTGCTCAGAACAAAAGAACGGTGTTTTCTACACATGAGGTCCATATCTAGTTCAACTCTGTTCTAAAATTGATACAAACCACAGGTCCTCTACCATCCAATGCTTGTCAGTTAAGATGGGAAACATGTGAGCTTCATGAACGATGTAGTTCGTTTGAGCACAAAAGTGACTGCCCTTACCTTAAACGAATTCTTGCTTGTAGGAAGACACAGAGTCTGGGATTTAACTCCATTTCTGAAGGGAAACACACAGCATAGTTCTCATCCATGGATCACAATCTGCTTTAGAGCGAGAAGCACGCTCTTGCTTTCTAAAGTCTCTAAGACAGCAGGAAACATGAGTGCGCTGAGAACCAAAGAACGGTGTTTCCTACACATACGGACCATATATAGTCCAACACTGTTTCTGAAACTGACACAAAGCACTGGTCCTCTAAGATCCAATGCTTGTCAGTTAAGATGAGAAACGTATGAGCTTTGAGGATGATGTAGTTCCTTTGAACTGAAAAGTGACTGCCCTTACCTGTAACGAAGTCTTGCTTATAGTAAGACACAGAGCCTGGGATTTAATTCCATTTCTGAAGGGAAACACACAGCATAGTTCTCACCCATGGATCACACTCTGCTTTATAGCAAGAAGCACGCTCTTGCTTTGTAGAGTCTCTAATACAGCAGGAAATCTGAGTGTGCCCAGAACAAAAGAACGGAGTTTCGTAAACATACGGACCATATGTAGTCCAAATCTTCCTCTGAAACTGATACAAAGCACTGGTCCTCTAACATCAAATGCTTGTCAGTTAAGATGGGAAACGTGTGAGCTTCATGAACAATGTAGTTCGTTTGAGCAGAAAAGTGACTGCCCTTACCTGAACCGAAGTTTTGCTTGTAGGAAGACTCAGAGCCTGGGATTTAACTCCATTTCTGAAGTGAAACACACAGCAGTGTTCTCATCCATGGATCACAATCTGCTTTAGAGCGAGAAGCACGCTCTTGCTTTCTAAAGTCTCTAAGACAGCAGGAAACGTGAGTGCGCTGAGAACAAAAGAACGGTGTTTCCTACACATACGGACCATATCTAGTCCAACTCTGTTTCTGAAACTGACACAAAGCACTGGTCCTCTAACATCCAATGCTTGTCAGTTAAGATGAGAAACGTGTGAGCTTTGAGAATGATGTAGTTCCTTTGAACTGAAAAGTGACTGCCCTTACCTGTAATGAAGTCTTGCTTATAGTAAGACACAGAGCCTGGGATTTAACTCCATCTCTGAAGGGAAACACACAGCAGAGTTCTCATCCAAAGATCACACTCTGCTTTAGAGCGAGAGGCACGCTCTTGCTTTCTGGAGTCTCTAACACAGCAGGAAACGTGAGTGTGCTGAGAACAAAAGAACGGTGTTTCCTACACATACGGACCATATCTAGTCCAACTCTGCTTCTGAAACTGATACAAAGCACTGGGCCTCTACCATCCAATGCTTGTCTGTTAAGATAAGAAACGTGTGACCTTCGTGAACGATATAGTTCGTTTGAGATGACAAGTGACTGTCCTTACCTGAAACGAAATCTTGCTTCTAGGAAGACACAGAGCCTGGGATTTAACTCCATTTCTGAAGGCAAACACAAATCATAGTTCTCACCCATGGATCACACTGTGCTTTACAGCAAGAAGCACGCACTTTCTTTCTAGAGTCTCTAATACAGCAGGAAGTCTGAGTATGCCCAGAACAAAAGAACGGAGTTTCGTAAACATACGAACCATATGTAGTCCAAATCTTCTTCTGAAACTGATACAAAGCACTGGTCCTCTAGCATCCAATGCTTGTCAGTTAAGATGGGAAACGTGTGAGCTTCATGAACGATGTAGTTCGTTTGAGCAGAAAAGTGACTGCCCTTACCTTAAACGAAGTCTTGCTTGTAGGAAGACACAGAGTCTGGGATTTAACTCCATTTCTGAAGGGAAACACACAGCACAGTTCTCATCCGTGGACCACAATCTGCTTTAGAGCGAGAAGCACGCTCTTGCTTTCTAAGACTCTAAGAGACCAGGAAATGTGAGTGCGCTGAGAACAAAAGAACGGTGTTTCCTACACATACAGACCATATCTAGTCCAACTCTGTTTCTGAAACTGACACAAAGCACTGGTCCTCTAACATCCAATGCTTGTCAGTTAAGATGAGAAACGTATGAGCTTTGAGAATGATGTAGTTCCTTTGAACTGAAAAGTGACTGCCCTTACCTGTAACGAAGTCTTGCTTGTAGTAAGACACAGAGCCTGGGATTTAACTCCATCTCTGAAGGGAAACACACAGCAGAGTTCTCATCCATGGATCACACTCTGCTTTAGAGCGAGAAGCACGCTCTTGTTTTCTGGAGTCTCTAACACAGCAGGAAACGTGAGTGTGCTGAGAACAAAAGAACGGTGTTTCCTACACATATGGACCATATCTAGTCCAACTCTGCTTCTGAAACTGATACAAAGCACTGGTCCTCTAACATCCAATGCTTGTCTGTTAAGATAAGAAATGTGTGAGCTTCGTGAATGATGTAGTTCGTTTGAGATGACAAGTGACTGCCCTTACCTGAAATGAAGTCTTGCTTATAGGAAGACACAGAGCCTGGGATTTAACTCCATTTCTGAAGGGAAACACACACCATAGTTCTCACCCATGGATCACACTCTGCTTTACAGCAAGAAGCTCGCTCTTTCTTTCTAGAGTCTCTAATACAGCAGGAAATCTGAGTGTGCCCAGAACAAAAGAACGGAGTTTCATAAACATACGGATCATATGTAGTCCAACTCTGCTTCTGAAACTGATACAAAGCACTGGTCCTCTAACATCCAATGCTTGTCTGTTAAGATAAGAAACGTGTGAGCTTCGTGAATGATGTAGTTCGTTTGAGATGACAAGTGACTTCCCTTACCTGAAACGAATTCTTGCTTATAGGAAGACACAGAGCCTGGGATTTAACTCCATTTCTGAAGGGAAACACACAGCATAGTTCTCACCCATGGATCACACTCTGCTTTACAGCAAGAAGCACGCTCTTGCTTTCTAAAGTCTCTAAGAAACCAGGAAACTTGAGTGCGCTGAGAACAAAAGAACGGTGTTTCCTACACATACGGACCATATCTAGACCAAATCTGTTTCTGAAACTGACACAAAGCACTGGTCTTCTAATATCCAATGCTTGTCAGTTAAGATGAGAAACGTATGAGCTTTGAGAATGATGTAGTTCCTTTGAACTGAAAAGTGACTGCCCTTACCTGTAACTAAGTCTTGCTTGTAGTAAGACACAGAACCTGGGATTTAACTCCATCTCTGAAGGGAAACACACAGCAGAGTTCTCATCCATGGATTACACTCTGCTTTAGTGCGAAAAGCACGCTCTTGCTTTCTAGAGTCTCTAATAAAGCAGGTAATCTGAGTGTGCCCAGAACAAAAGAACGGTGTTTCCTACACATATGGACCATATGTAGTCCAAATCTGCTTCTGAACCTGATACAATGCACTGGTCCTCTAACATCCAATGCTTGTCAGTTAAGATGAGAAACATGTGATCTTCGTGAATGATGTAGTTCGTTAGAGCAGAAAAGTGCCTGCCATTAACTGAAACGAAGTTTTGCTTGTAGGAAGACTCAGAGCCTGGGATTTAACTCCATTTCTGAAGGGAAACACACAGCAGTGTTCTCATCCATTGATCACACTCTGCTTTAGAACAAGAAGCATGCTCTTGCTTTCTAGAGTCTCTAAGACAGCAGGAAACGTGAGTGCTCTGAAAACAAAAGAACGGTGTTTCCTACACATACGGACCATATCTAGTCCAACTCTGTTTCTGTAAGTGACACAAAGCACTGGTCCTCTAACATCCAATGCTTGTCAGTTCAGATGAGAAACGTGTGAGCTTTGAGAATGATGTAGTTCCTTTGAACTGAAAAGTGACTGCCCTTACCTGTAACGAAGTCTTGCTTGTAGTAAGACACAGAGCCTGGGATTTAACTCCATCTCTGAAGGGAAACACACAGCAGAGTTCTCATCCATGGATCACACTCTGCTTTAGAGCGAGAAGCACGCTCTTGCTTTCTGGACTCTCTAACACAGCAGGAAACGTGAGTGTGCTGAGAACAAAAGAACGGTGTTTCCTACACATACGGACCATATCTAGTCCAACTCTGCTTCTGAAACTGATACAAAGCACTGGGCCTCTACCATCCAATGCTTGTCTGTTAAGATAAGAAACGTGTGACCTTCGTGAACGATGTAGTTCATTTGAGATGACAAGTGACTGCCCTTACCTGAAACGAAGTCTTGCTTCTAGGAAGACACAGAGCCTGGGATTTAACTCCATTTCTGAAGGGAAACACACAGCATAGTTCTCACCCATGGATCACACTCTGCTTTACAGCAAGAAGCACGCTCTTTCTTTCTAGAGTCTCTAATACAGCAGGAAGTCTGAGTGTGCCCAGAACAAAAGAACGGAGTTTCGTAAACATACGGACCATATGTAGTCCAAATCTTCTTCTGAAACTGATACAAAGCACTGGTCCTCTACCATCCAATGCTTGTCAGTTAAGATGGGAAACGTGTGAGCTTCATGAACGATGTAGTTCGTTTGAGCAGAAAAGTGACTGCCCTTACCTTAAACGAAGTCTTGCTTGTAGGAAGACACAGAGTCTGGGATTTAACTCCATTTCTGAAGGGAAACACACAGCACAGTTCTCATCTATGGACCACAATCTGCTTTAGAGCGAGAAGCACGCTCTTGCTTTCTAAAGTCTCTAAGAGACCAGGAAACGTGAGTGCGCTGAGAACAAAAGAACGGTGTTTCCTACATATACGGACAATTTCTAGTCCAACTCTGTTTCTGAAACTGACAGAAGCACTGGTCCTCTAACATCCAATGCTTGTCAGTTAAGATGAGAAACGTATGAGCTTTGAGAATGATGTAGTTCTTTTGAACTGAAAAGTGACTGCCCTTACCTGTAACGAAGTCTTGCTTGTAGTAAGACACAGAGCCTGGGATTTAACTCCATCTCTGAAGGGAAAGACACAGCAGAGTTCTCATCCATGGATCACACTCTGCTTTAGAGCGAGAAGCACGCTCTTGTTTTCTGGAGTCTCTAACACAGCAGGAAACGTGAGTGTGCTGAGAACAAAAGAACGGTGTTTCCTACACATACGGACCATATCTAGTCCAACTCTGCTTCTGAACCTGATACAATGCACTGGTCCTCTAACATCCAATGCTTGTCAGTTAAGATGAGAAACGTGTGATCTTCGTGAATGATGTAGTTCGTTAGAGCAGAAAAGTGACTGCCCTTACCTGAAACGAAGTTTTGCTTGTAGGAAGACTCAGAGCCTGGGATTTAACTCCATTTCTGAAGGGAAACACACAGCAGTGTTCTCATCCATTGATCACACTCTGCTTTAGAACAAGAAGCATGCTCTTGCTTTCTAGAGTCTCTAAGATAGCAGGAAACGTGAGTGCTCTGAGAACAAAAGAACGGTGTTTCCTACACATACGGACCATATCTAGTCCAACTCTGTTTCTGTAAGTGACACAAAGCACTGGTCCTCTAACATCCAATGCTTGTCAGTTAAGATGAGAAACGTGTGAGCTTTGAGAATGATGTAGTTCCTTTGAACTGAAAAGTGACTGCCCTTACCTGTAACGAAGTCTTGCTTGTAGTAAGACACAGAGCCTGGGATTTAACTCCATCTCTGAAGGGAAACACACAGCAGAGTTCTCATCCATGGATCACACTCTGCTTTAGAGCGAGAAGCACGCTCTTGCTTTCTGGACTCTCTAACACAGCAGGAAACGTGAGTGTGCTGAGAACAAAAGAACGGTGTTTCCTACACATACGGACCATATCTAGTCCAACTCTGCTTCTGAAACTGATACAAAGCACTGGGCCTCTACCATCCAATGCTTGTCTGTTAAGATAAGAAACGTGTGACCTTCGTGAACGATGTAGTTCGTTTGAGATGACAAGTGACTGCCCTTACCTGAAACGAAGTCTTGCTTCTAGGAAGACACAGAGCCTGGGATTTAACTCCATTTCTGAAGGGAAACACAAATCATAGTTCTCACCCATGGATCACACTCTGCTTTACAGCAAGAAGCACGCTCTTTCTTTCTAGAGTCTCTAATACAGCAGGAAGTCTGAGTGTGCCCAGAAAAAAAGAACGGAGTTTCGTAAACATACGGACCATATGTAGTCCAACTCTGCTTCTGAAACTGATACAAAGCACTGGAACTCTAACATCCAATGCTTGTCAGTTAAGATGGGAAACGTGTGAGCTTCATGAACGATGTAGTTCGTTTGAGCAGAAAAGTGACTGCCCTTACCTTAAACGAAGTCTTGCTTGTAGTAAGACACAGAGTCTGGGATTTAACTCCATTTCTGAAGGGAAACACACAGCACAGTTCTCATCTATGGACCACAATCTGCTTTAGAGCGAGAAGCACGCTCTTGCTTTCTAAAGTCTCTAAGAGACCAGGAATCGTGAGTGCGCTGAGAAAAAAAGAACGGTGTTTCCTACACATACGGACCATTTCTAGTCCAACTCTGTTTCGGAAACTGACAGAAAGCACTGGTCCTCTAACATCCAATGCTTGTCAGTTAAGATGAGAAACGTATGAGCTTTGAGAATGATGTAGTTCCTTTGAACTGAAAAGTGACTGCCCTTACCTGTAACGAAGTCTTGCTTGTAGTAAGACACAGAGCCTGGGATTTAACTCCATCTCTGAAGGGAAACACACAGCAGAGTTCTCATCCATGGATCACACTCTGCTTTACATCAAGAAGCACGCTCTTGCTTTCTAGAGTCTCTAATACAGCAGGAAATCTGAGTGTGCCCAGAACAAAAGAACGGAGTTTCGTAAACATACAGACCATATTTAGTCCAAATCTTCTTCTGAAACTGATAAAAAAGCACTGGTCCTCTAACATCCAATGCTTGTCAGTTAAGATGGGTAACGTGTGAGCTTCATGAACGATGTAGTTCGTTTGAGCAGAAAAGTGACTGCCCTTACCATAAATGAAGTCTTGCTTGTAGGAAGACACAGAGTCTGGGATTTACCTCCATTTCTGAAGGGAAACACAAAGCATAGTTCTCATCCATTGATCACACTCTGCTTTAGAACAAGAAGCATGCTCTTGCTTTCTAGAGTCTCTAAGACAGCAGGAAACCTGAGTGCGCTGAGAACAAAAGAACGGTGTTTCCTACACATACGGACCATATCTAGTCCAACTCTGTTTCTGTAAGTGACACAAAGCACTGGTAGTCTAACATCCAATGCTTGTCAGTTAAGATGAGAAACGTGTGAGCTTTGAGAATGATGTAGTTCCTTTGAACTGAAAAGTGACTGCCCTTACCAGTAAAAAAGTCTTGCTTGTAGTAAGACACAGAGCCTGGGATTTAACTCCATTTCTGAAGGGAAACACACAGCATAGTTCTCACCCATGGATCACACTCTGCTTTACAGCAAGAAGCACGCTCTTGCTTTCTAAAGTCTCTAAGAGACCAGGAAACTTGAGTGCGCTGAGAACAAAAGAACGGTGCTTCCTACACATACGGACCATATCTAGTCCAACTCTGTTTCTGAACCTGACACAAAGCACTGGTCCTCTAACATCCAATGCTTGTCAGTTAAGATGAGAAACGTATGAGCTTTGAGAATGATGTAGTTCCTTTGAACTGAAAAGTGACTGCCCTTACCTGTAACGAAGTCTTGCTTGTAGTAAGACACAGAACCTGGGATTTAACTCCATCTCTGAAGGGAAACACACAGCAGAGTTCTCATCCATGGATCACACTCTGCTTTAGAGCGAGAAGCACGCTCTTGCTTTCTAGAGTCTCTAATAAAGCAGGTAATCTGAGTGTGCCCAGAACAAAAGAACGGTGTTTCCTACATATATGGACCATATGTAGTCCAAATCTGCTTCTGAACCTGATACAATGCACTGGTCCTCTAACATCCAATGCTTGTCAGTTAAGATGAGAAACGTGTGATCTTCGTGAATGATGTAGTTCGTTAGAGCAGAAAAGTGACTGCCCTTGTCTGAAACGAAATTTTGCTTGTAGGAAGACTCAGAGCCTGGGATTTAACTCCATTTCTGAAGGGAAACACACAGCAGTGTTCTCATCCATTGATCACACTCTCCTTTAGAACAAGAAGCATGCTCTTGCTTTCTAGAGTCTCTAAGACAGCAGGAAACGTGAGTGCTCTGAGAACAAAAGAACGGTGTTTCCTACACATACGGACCATATCTAGTCCAACTCTGCTTCTGAAACTGATACAAAGCACTGGTCCTCTAACATCCAATGCTTGTCTGTTAAGATAAGAAACGTGTGAGCTTCGTGAATGATGTAGTTCATTTGAGATGACAAGTGACTGCCCTTACCTGAAACGAATTCTTGCTTATAGGAAGACACAGAGCCTGGGATTTAACTCCATTTCTGAAGGGAAACACACAGCATAGTTCTCACCCTTGGATCACACTCTGCTTTACAGCAAGAAGCACGCTCTTGCTTTCTAAAGTCTTAAGAGACCAGGAAACTTGAGTGCGCTGAGAACAAAAGAACGGTGTTTCCTACACATACGGACCATATCTAGTCCAACTCTGTTTCTGAAACTGACACAAAGCACTGGTCCTCTAACATCCAATGCTTGTCAGTTAATATGAGAAACGTATGAGCTTTGAGAATGATGTAGTTTCTTTGAACTGAAAAGTGACTGCCCTTACCTGTAACGAAGTCTTGCTTGTAGTAAGACACAGAGCCTGGGATTTAACTCCATCTCTGAAGGGAAACACACAGCAGAGTTCTCATCCATGGATCACACTCTGCTTTAGAGCGAGAAGCACGCTCTTGTTTTCTGGAGTCTCTAACACAGCAGGAAACGTGAGTGTGCTGAGAACAAAAGAACGGTGTTTCCTACACATACGGACCATATCTAGTCCAACTCTGCTTCTGAAACTGATACAAAGCACTGGTCCTCTAACATCCAATGCTTGTCAGTTAAGATGGGTAACCTGTGAGCTTCATGAAGGATGTAGTTCGTTTGAGCACTTAAGTGACTGCCCTTACCTTAAACGAATTCTTGCTTGTAGGGAGACACAGAGTCTGGGATTTAACTCCATTACTGAAGGGAAACACACAGCATAGTTCTCTTCCATGGATCACAATCTGCTTTAGAGCGAGAAGCACGCTCTTGCTTTCTAAATGCTCTAAGACAGCAGGAAACGTGAGTGCGCTGAGAACAAAAGAACGGTGTTTCCTACACATACAGACCATACCTAGTCCAACTCTGTTTCTGAAACTGACACAAAGCACTGGTCCTCTAACATCCAATGCTTGTCAGTTAGGATGAGAAACGCATGAGCTTTATGAACGATGTAGTTCGTTTGAGCAGTAAAGTAACTGCCCTTACCTGAAATGAAGTCTTGCGTGTAGGAAGACTCAGAGACTGGGATTTAACACCAGTTCTGAAGTGAAACATACAACAAAGTTCTCATCAATTGATCACACTCTGCTTTAGAGCAAGAAGCACACTCTTGCTTTCTAGGGTCTCTAATACAGCAGGAAACGTGAGTTTGTTCAGAAGAAAAGAACGGTGTTTCCAATACTTACGGACCACATCTAGTTCAACTGTACTTGACATTGATACAAAGCAATTATCCTCTAACATCCAATGCTTCTCAGTTAAGTTGAGAAACGTTTGAGCTTCGTGAACGATGTATTTTATTTGAGCTGAGAAGTGACTGCACTTACCTGAAACGAATTAGTGCCTGTAGGAAGACACAGAGCCTGTGTTTAACTCCATTTCTGAAGGGAAACACACAGCATAGTTCTCATCCATGGATCACACTCTGCGTTAGACCAAGAAGAACACTCTTGCTTTCTAGAGTCTCTAATACAGCAGGAAACGTGAGTGTCCTCAGAAAAAGAGAACGGTATTTCCTGCACATAAGGTCCATATCTTTTTCAACTCTTCTTCTAAAATTGATACAAACCACAGGTCCTCTAACATCCCACGCTTGTCAGATAAGATGAGAAACGTGTGAGCTTTGTGAATGATGTAGTTCGTTTGAGCTGAAAAGTGACTGCCCTAACATGAAAAGTAGTCTTGATTTTAGGAAGACACAAAGCCTGGGATTTAACTCCATGATGGAAGGGAAACACATAGCATAGTTCTCATCCATGGATAACATTCTGATTTAGAGCAAGAAGCACTCTCTTGTTTTCTAGATTCTCTAATACAGCAGGAAACGTGAGTGTGCTCAGAACAAAAGAACTGTGTTTCCTACACATGAGGTCCATATCTAGTTCAACTCTGTTCTAAAATTGATACAAACCACAGGTCCTCTACCATCCAATGCTTGTCAGTTAGATGAGAAACGTGTGAGCTTCGTGAATGATGTAGTTCGTTTGAGCTGTAAAGTAACTGCCCTTACCTGAAACGAATTCTTGTTTGTAGGAAGACTCAGAGCCTGGGATTTAACTCCATTTCTTTAGTGAAACACACAACGGAGTTCTCATCCATTGATCACACTCTGCTTTAGAGCAAGAAGCATGCTCTTGCGTTCTAGAGTCTCTAAGACAGCAGGAAAAGTGAGTGTTCGGAGAACAAAAGAACGGTGTTTCCTACACATACGGACCATATGTAGTCCAACTCTGCTTCTGAAATTGATACAAAGCACAGGTCCTCTAACATCCAATGCTTGTCATTTAAGATGAGAAACGTGTGAGCTTTGTGAAAGATGTAGTTCCTTTGAGGTGAAAAGTGACTGCCCTTACCTGAAACGAAGTCTTGATTTTAGGAAGACACAGAGCCTGGGATTTAACTCCATTTCTGAAGGGAAAAAAACAGGATAGTTCTCATCCATGGATCACACTCTGCTTTAGAGCAAGAAGCACGCTCTTGCTTTCTAGATTCTCTAATACAGCAGGAAACGGGAGTGTGCTCAAAACAAAAGAACGGTGTTTCCTGCACATACAGACCATATCTATTCCAACTCTGCTTCTGAAATTGATACAAAGCACAGGTTCTCAAACATCCAATGCTTGTCATTTAAGAGGAGAAACGTGTGAGCTTCGTGAACGATGTAGTTCCTTTGAGGTGAAAGTGACTGCCCTTTCCTGAAAAGAAGTCTTGATTTTGGAAGACACAGAGCCTGGGATTTAACTCCATTTCTGAAGGAAAACACACAGCATAGTTCTCATCCATGGATCACACTCTGCTTTAGAGCAAGAAGCATGCTCTTGTTTTCTAGATTCTCAATTACAGCAGGAAAGGTGAGTGTGCTCAGAACAAAAGAACGGTGTTTCCTACACATACGGACCATATCTAATCCAAATCTGCTTCTGAAACTAAAACAAACCACAGGTCCTCTAACATCCAATACTTGTCAGTTAAGAGGAGAAAAGTGTGAGCTTTGTGAACGATGTAGTTCGTTTGAGCTGTAATGTAACTGCCCTTACCTGTAACGAATTCTTGTTTGTAGGAAGACTCAGAGGCTGGGATTAACTCGATTTCTGAAGGGAAACACACAGAATAGTTCTCATCCATGGATCAGACTCTGCTTTAGAGCAAGAAGCACGCTCTTGTTTTCTAGATTCTCTAATATAGGAGGAAACGTGAGTGTGCTCAGAACAAAAGAACGGTGTTTCCTCCACATACAGACCATATCTAGTCCAACTCTGCTTCTGAAACTGAAACAAACCACAGGTCATCTAACATCCAATGCTTCTCAGTTAAGATGAGAAACGTGTGAGCTTCGTGAACAATGTATTTTATTTGAGCTGAAAAGTGACTGCCCTTACCTGTAACGAAATAGTGCTTGTAGGCAGACACAGAGCCTGGGATTTAACTCCATTTCTGTAGGGAAACACCCAGAAAGATTTAATCCATAGATCAGACTCTGCTTTAGAGCAAGAAGCACGCTCTTGTTTTCTATATTCTCTAATACAGCAGGAAACGTGAGTGTGCTCAGAACAAAAGAACGGAGTTTCCTGCACATACGGACCATATCTAGTCCAACTCTGCTTCTGAAACGGAAACAAACCACAGGTCCTCTACCATCCAATGCTTGTCAGTTTAGATGAGAAACTTATCAGCTTTATGAACGATGTAGTTCGTTTGAGCAGTAAAGAAACTGCCCTCACCTGAAACTAAGTCTTGATTGTAAAAAGACTCAGAGCCTGGGATTTATATCCATTTCTGAAGTGAAACCCACAGACGATTTCTCATCCATTGATCACACTCTGCTTTAGAGCAAGAAGCACGCGCTTGCTTTCCAGAGTCTCTAAGACAGCAGGAAACGTGAGTGTGATGATAACAAAAGAACGGTGTTTCCTACACATACGGACCATATCTAGTCCAACTCTGCTTCTGAAACTGATACAAAGCACTGATCCTCTAACATCTGATGCTTGTCAGTCAAGATGAGAAATGTGTGAGCTTCGTGCACGATTTAGTTCGTTTGAGCTGTAAAGTAACTGCCCTTACCTGAAATGAAGTCTTGCGTGTAGGAAGACTCAGAGACTGGGATTTAACACCAGTTCTGAAGTGAAACATACAACAAAGTTCTCATCAATTGATCACACTCTGCTTTAGAGCAAGAAGCACACTCTTGCTTTCTAGAGTCTCTAATACAGCAGGAAATGTGAGTGTGTTCAGAAGAAAAGAACGGTGTTTCCAATACTTACGGACCACATCTAGTTCAACTCTACTTGAAATTGATACAAAGCAAATATCCTCTAACATCCAATGCTTCTCAGTTAAGTTGAGAAATGTTTGAGCTTCGTGAACGATGTATTTTATTTGAGCTGAGAAGTGACTGCACTTACCTGAAACGAATTAGTGCTTGTAGGAAGACACAGAGCCTGGGTTTTAACTCCATTTCTGAAGGGAAACACACAGCATAGTTCTCATCCATGGAACACACTCTGCTTTAGACCAAGAAGAACGTTCTTGCTTTCTAGAGTCTCTAATACAGCAGGAAACGAGAGTGTCCTCAGAAAAAGAGAACGGTATTTCCTGCACATAAGGTACATATCTTTTTCAACTCTGCTTCTAAAATTGATACAAACCACAGGTCCTCTAACATCCAACGCTTGTCAGATAAGATGAGAAACGTGTGAGCTTTGTGAATGAAGTAGTTCGTTTGAGCTGAAAAGTGACTGCACTAACATGAAACGAAGTCTTGATTTTAGGAAGACACAAAGCCTGGGATTTAACTCCATTACAGAAGGGAAACACATAGCATAGTTCTCATCCATGGATCACACTCTGCTTTAGAGCAAGAAGCACTCTCTTGTTTTCTAGATTATCTAATACAGCAGGAAACGTGAGTGTGCTCAGAACAAAAGAACGGTGTTTTCTACACATGAGGTCCATATCTAGTTCAACTCTGTTCTAAAATTGATACAAACCACAGGTCCTCTACCATCCAATGCTTGTCAGTTAAGATGGGAAACATGTGAGCTTCATGAACGATGTAGTTCGTTTGAGCACAAAAGTGACTGCCCTTACCTTAAACGAATTCTTGCTTGTAGGAAGACACAGAGTCTGGGATTTAACTCCATTTCTGAAGGGAAACACACAGCATAGTTCTCATCCATGGATCACAATCTGCTTTAGAGCGAGAAGCACGCTCTTGCTTTCTAAAGTCTCTAAGACAGCAGGAAACATGAGTGCGCTGAGAACAAAAGAACGGTGTTTCCTACACATACGGACCATATATAGTCCAACACTGTTTCTGAAACTGACACAAAGCACTGGTCCTCTAAGATCCAATGCTTGTCAGTTAAGATGAGAAATGTATGAGCTTTGAGGATGATGTAGTTCCTTTGAACTGAAAAGTGACTGCCCTTACCTGTAACGAAGTCTTGCTTATAGTAAGACAGAGAGCCTGGGATTTAATTCCATTTCTGAAGGGAAACACACAGCATAGTTCTCACCCATGGATCACACTCTGCTTTATAGCAAGAAGCACGCTCTTGCTTTGTAGAGTCTCTAATACAGCAGGAAATCTGAGTGTGCCCAGAACAAAAGAACGGAGTTTCGTAAACATACGGACCATATGTAGTCCAAATCTTCCTCTGAAACTGATACAAAGCACTGGTCCTCTAACATCAAATGCTTGTCAGTTAAGATGGGAAACGTGTGAGCTTCATGAACAATGTAGTTCGTTTGAGCAGAAAAGTGACTGCCCTTACCTTAAACGAAGTCTTGCTTGTAGGAAGACACAGAGTCTGGGATTTAACTCCATTTCTGAAGTGAAACACACAGCAGTGTTCTCATCCATGGATCACAATCTGCTTTAGAGCGAGAAGCACGCTCTTGCTTTCTAAAGTCTCTAAGAGAGCAGGAAACGTGAGTGCGCTGAGAACAAAAGAACGGTGTTTCCTACACATACGGACCATTTCTAGTCCAACTCTGCTTCTGAAACTGATACAAAGTACTGGTCCTCTAAAATCCAATGCTTGTCAGTTAAGATGAGAAACGTGTGAGCTTTGAGAATGATGTAGTTCCTTTGAACTGAAAAGTGACTGCCCTTACCTGTAACGAAGTCTTGCTTATAGTAAGACACAGAGCCTGGGATTTAACTCCATCTCTGAAGGGCAACACACAGCAGAGTTCTCATCCATGGATCACACTCTGCTTTAGAGCGAGAAGCACGCTCTTGCTTTCTAGAGTCTCTAATAAAGCAAGTAATCTGAGTGTGCCCAGAACAAAAGAACGGTGTTTCCTACACATATGGACCATATGTAGTCCAAATCTGCTTCTGAACCTGATACAATGCACTGGTCCTCTAACATCCAATGCTTGTCAGTTAAGATGAGAAACGTGTGATCTTCGTGAGCGATGTAGTTCCTTAGAGCCGAAAAGTGACTGCCCTTACCTGAAACGAAGTTTTGCTTGTAGGAAGACTCAGAGCCTGGGATTTAACTCCATTTCTGAAGTGAAACACACAGCATAGTTCTCAACCATTGATCACACTCTGCTTTAGAACAAGAAGCATGCTCTTGCTTTCTAGAGTCTCTAAGACAGCAGGAAACGTGAGTGCGCTGAGAACAAAAGAACGGTGTTTCCTACACATACGGACCATATCTAGTCCAACACTGTTTCTGTAAGTGACACAAAGCACTGGTCCTCTAACATCCAATGCTTGTCAGTTAAGATGAGAAACGTATGAGCTTTGAGAATGATGTAGTTCCTTTGAACTGAAAAGTGACTGCCCTTACCTGTAACGAAGTCTTGCTTGTAGTAAGACACAGAGCCTGGGATTTAACTCCATCTCTGAAGGGAAACACACAGCAGAGTTCTCATCCATGGATCACACTCTGCTTTAGAGCGAGAAGCACGCTCTTGCTTTCTGGAGTCTGTAACACAGCAGGAAACGTGAGTGTGCTGAGAACAAAAGAACGGTGTTTCCTACACATACGGACCATATATAGTGCAACTCTGCTTCTGAAACTGATACAAAGCACTGGTCCTCTAACATCCAATGCTTGTCTGTTAAGATAAGAAACGTGTGAGCTTCGTGAACGATGTAGTTCGTTTGAGATGACAAGTGACTGCCCTTACCTGAAACGAAGTCTTGCATATAGGAAGACACAGAGCCTGGGATTTAACTCCATTTCTGAAGGGAAACACACAGCATAGTTCTCACCCATGGATCACACTCTGCTTTACAGCGAGAAGCACGCTCTTGTTTTCTGGAGTCTCTAACACAGCAGGAAACGTGAGTGTGCTGAGAACAAAAGAACGGAGTTTCGTACACATATGGACCATATGTAGTCCAACTCTTCTTCTGAAACTGATACAAAGCACTGGTCCTCTAACATCCAATGCTTGTCAGTTAAGATGGGAAATGTGTGAGCTTCATGAACGATGTAGTTCGTTTGAGCAGAAAAGTGACTGCCCTTACCTTAAACGAATCTTGCTTGTAGGAAGACACAGAGTCTGGGATTTAACTCCATTTCTGAAGGGAAACACACAGCATAGTTCTCATCCATGGATCACAATCTGCTTTAGAGCGAGAAGCACGCTCTTGCTTTCTAAAATCTCTAAGACAGCAGGAAACGTGAGTGCGCTGAGAACAAAAGAACGGTGTTTCCTACACATACGGACCATATCTAGTCCAACTCTGTTTCTGAAACTGACACAAAGCACTGGTCCTCTAACATCCAATGCTTGTCAGTTAAGATGAGAAACGTGTGAGCTTTGAGGGTGATGTAGTTCCTTTGAACTGAAAAGTGACTGCCCTTACCTGTAACGAAGTCTTGCTTGTAGTAAGACACAGAGCCTGGGATTTAACTCCATCTCTGAAGGGAAACAAACAGCAGAGTTCTCATCCATGGATCACACTCTGCTTCAGAGCGAGAAGCACGCTCTTGTTTTCTGGAGTCTCTAACACAGCAGGAAACGTGAGTGTGCTGAGAACAAAAGAACGGTGTTTCCTACACATACGGACCATATCTAGTCCAACTCTGCTTCTGAAACTGATACAAAGCACTGGTCCTCTAACATCCAATGCTTGTCTGTTAAGATAAGAAACGTTTGAGCTTCGTGAACGATGTAGTTCGTTTGAGATGACAAGTGACTGCCCTTACCTGAAACGAAGTCTTGCTTATAGGAAGACACATAGCCTGGGATTTAACTCCATTTCTGAAGGGAAACACACAGCAGAGTTCTCATCCATGGATCACACTCTGCTTTAGAGCGAGAAGCACGCTCTTGCTTTCTAGAGTCTCTAATAAAGCAGGAAACGTGAGTGCGCTGAGAAAAAAAGAATGGTGTTTCCTACACATACGGACCATATCTAGTCCAACTCTGTTTCTGTAAGTGACACAAAGCACTGGTCCTCTAACATCCAATGCTTGTCAGTTAAGATGAGAAACGTGTGAGCTTTGAGAATGATGTAGTTCCTTTGAACTGAAAAGTGACTGCCCTTACCTGTAATGAAGTCTTGCTTATAGTAAGACACAGAGCCTGGGATTTAACTCCATCTCTGAAGGGAAACACACAGCAGAGTTCTCATCCATGGATCACACTCTGCTTTAGAGCGAGAAGCACGCTCTTGCTTTCTAGAGTCTCTAATAAAGCAAGTAATCTGAGTGTGCCCAGAACAAAAGAACGGTGTTTCCTACACATATGGACCATATGTAGTCCAAATCTGCTTCTGAACCTGATACAATGCACTGGTCCTCTAACATCCAATGCTTGTCAGTAAAGATGAGAAACGTGTGATCTTCGTGAGCGATGTAGTTCCTTAGAGCAGAAAAGTGACTGCCCTTACCTGAAACGAAGTTTTGCTTGTAGGAAGACTCAGAGCCTGGGATTTAACTCCATTTCTGAAGTGAAACACACAGCAGTGTTCTCATCCATTGATCACACTCTGCTTTGGAACAAGAAGCATGCTCTTGCTTTCTAGAGTCTCTAAGACAGCAGGAAACGTGAGTGCGCTGAGAACAAAAGAACGGTGTTTCCTACACATACGGACCATATCTAGTCCAACTCTGTTTCTGTAAGTGACACAAAGCACTGGTGCTCTAACATCCAATGCTTGTCAGTTTAGATGAGAAACGTATGAGCTTTGAGAATGATGTAGTTCCTTTGAACTGAAAAGTGACTGCCCTTACCTGTAACGAAGTCTTGCTTGTAGTAAGACACAGAGCCTGGGATTTAACTCCATCTCTGAAGGGAAACACACAGCATAATTCTCACCCATGGATCACACTCTGCTTTACAGCAAGAAGCACGCTCTTGCTTTCTAGAGTCTCTAATACAGCAGGAAATCTGAGTGTGCCCAGAAGAAAAGAACGGAGTTTCGTAAACATACGGACCATATGTAGTCCAAATCTTCTTCTGAAACTGATACAAAGCACTGGTCCTCTACCATCCAATGCTTGTCAGTTAAGATGGGAAACGTGTGAGCTTCATGAACGTTGTAGTTCGTTTGAGCAGAAAAGTGACTGCCCTTACCTTAAACGAAGTCTTGCTTGTAGGAAGACACAGAGTCTGGGATTTAACTCCATTTCTGAAGGGAAACAAACAGCATAGTTCTCATCCATGGATCACCATCTGCTTTAGAGGGAGAAGCACGATCTTGCTTTCTAAAGTCTATAAGAGACCAGGAAACGTGAGTGCGCTGAGAACAAAAGAACGGTGTTTCCTACACATACGGACCATATCTAGTCCAACTCTGTTTCTGTAAATGACACAAAGCACTGGTCCTCTAACATCCAATGCTTGTCAGTTAAGATGAGAAATGTGTGAGCTTTGAGGATGATGTAGTTCCTTTGAACTGAAAAGTGACTGCCCTTACCTGTAACGAAGTCTTGCTTGTAGTAAGACACAGAGCCTGGGATTTAACTCCATCTCTGAAGGGAAACACACAGCAGAGTTCTCATCCATGGATCACACTCTGCTTTAGAGCGAGAAGCACGCTCTTGTTTTCTGGAGTCTCTAACACAGCAGGAAACGTGAGTGTGCTGAGAACAAAAGCACGGAGTTTCGTACACATATGGACCATATGTAGTCCAACTCTTCTTCTGAAACTGATACAAAGCACTGGTCCTCTAACATCCAATGCTTGTCAGTTCAGATGGGAAACATGTGAGCTTCATGAACGATGTAGTTTGTTTGAGCATAAAAGTGACTGCCCTTACCTTAAACGAAGTCTTGCTTGTAGGAAGACACAGAGTCTGGGATTAACTCCATTTCTGAAGGGAAACACACAGCATAGTTCTCATCCATGGATCACAATTTGCTTTAGAGCGAGAAGCACGCTCTTGCTTTCTAAAGTCTCTAAGACAGCAGGAAACGTGAGTGCGCTGAGAACAAAAGAATTGTGTTTCCTACACATACGGACCATATCTAGTCCAACTCTGTTTCTGAAACTGACACAAAGCACTGGTCCTCTAACATCCAATGCTTGTCAGTTAAGATGAGAAACGTGTGAGCTTTGAGGATGATGTAGTTCTTTGAACTGAAAAGTGACTGCCCTTACCTGTAACGAAGTCTTGCTTGTAGTAAGACACAGAGCCTGGGATTTAACTCCATCTCTGAAGGGAAACACACAGCAGAGTTCTCATCCATGGATCACACTCTGCTTTAGAGCGAGAAGCACGCTCTTGCTTTCTAGAGTCTCTAAGACAGCAGGAAACGTGAGTGCGCTGAGAAAAAAAGAATGGTGTTTCCTACACATACGGACCATATCTAGTCCAACTCTGTTTCTGTAAGTGACACAAAGCACTGGTCCTCTAACATCCAATGCTTGTCAGTTAAGATGAGAAACGTGTGAGCTTTGAGAATGATGTAGTTCCTTTGAACTGAAAAGTGACTGCCCTTACCTGTAATGAAGTCTTGCTTATAGTAAGACACAGAGCCTGGGATTTAACTCCATCTCTGAAGGGAAACACACAGCAGAGTTCTCATCCATGGATCACACTCTGCTTTAGAGCGAGAAGCACGCTCTTGCTTTCTAGAGTCTCTAATAAAGCAAGTAATCTGAGTGTGCCCAGAACAAAAGAACGGTGTTTCCTACACATATGGACCATATGTAGTCCAAATCTGCTTCTGAACCTGATACAATGCACTGGTCCTCTAACATCCAATGCTTGTCAGTAAAGATGAGAAACGTGTGATCTTCGTGAGCGATGTAGTTCCTTAGAGCAGAAAAGTGACTGCCCTTACCTGAAACGAAGTTTTGCTTGTAGGAAGACTCAGAGCCTGGGATTTAACTCCATTTCTGAAGTGAAACACACAGCAGTATTCTCATCCATTGATCACACACTGCTTTAGAACAAAATGCATGCTCTTGCTTTCTAGAGTCTCTAAGACAGCAGGAAACGTGAGTGCGCTGAGAACAAAAGAAAGGTGTTTCCTACACATACGGACCATATCTAGTCCAACTCTGTTTCTGTAAGGGACACAAAGCACTGGTCCTCTAACATCCAATGCTTGTCAGTTAAGATGAGAAACGTATGAGCTTTGAGAATGATGTAGTTCCTTTGAACTGAAAAGTGACTGCCCTTACCTGTAACGAAGTCTTGCTTGTAGTAAGACACAGAGCCTGGGATTTAACTCCATCTCTGAAGGGAAACACACAGCAGAGTTCTCATCCATGGATCACACTCTGCTTTAGAGCGAGAAGCACGCTCTTGCTTTCTGGAGTCTGTAACACAGCAGGAAACGTGAGTGTGCTGAGAACAAAAGAACGGTGTTTCCTACACATACGGACCATATCTAGTCCAACTCTGCTTCTGAAACTGATACAAAGCACTGGTCCTCTAACATCCAATGCTTGTCTGTTAAGATAAGAAACGTGTGAGCTTCGTGAACGATGTAGTTCGTTTGAGATGACAAGTGACTGCCCTTACCTGAAACGAAGTCTTGCTTATAGGAAGACACAGAGCCTGGTATTTAACTCCATTTCTGAAGGGAAACACACAGCATAGTTCTCACCCATGGATCACACTCTGCTTTACAGCAAGAAGCACGTTCTTGCTTTCTAGAGTCTCTAATACAGCAGGAAATCTGAGTGTGCCCAGAACAAAAGAACGGAGTTTCGTACACATATGGACCATATGTAGTCCAACTCTTCTTCTGAAACTGATACAAAGCACTGGTCCTCTAACATCCAATGCTTGTCAGTTCAGATGGGAAACATGTGAGCTTCATGAACGATGTAGTTCGTTTGAGCAGAAAAGTGACTGCCCTTACCTTAAACGAAGTCTTGCTTGTAGGAAGACACAGAGTCTGGGATTAACTCCATTTCTGAAGGGAAACACACAGCATAGTTCTCATCCATGGATCACAATTTGCTTTAGAGCGAGAAGCACGCTCTTGCTTTCTAAAGTCTCTAAGACAGCAGGAAACGTGAGTGCGCTGAGAACAAAAGAATGGTGTTTCCTACACATACGGACCATATCAGGTCCAACTCTGTTTCTGAAACTGACACAAAGCACTGGTCCTCTAACATCCAATGCTTGTCAGTTAAGATGAGAAACGTGTGAGCTTTGAGGATGATGTAGTTCTTTGAACTGAAAAGTGACTGCCCTTACCTGTAACGAAGTCTTGCTTGTAGTAAGACACAGAGCCTGGGATTTAACTCCATCTCTGAAGGGAAACACACAGCAGAGTTCTCATCCATGGATCACACTCTGCTTTAGAGCGAGAAGCACGCTCTTGTTTTCTGGAGTCTCTAACACAGCAGGAAACGTGAGTGTGCTGAGAAGAAAAGAACGGTGTTTCCTACACATACGGACCATATCTAGTCCAACTCTGCTTCTGAAACTGATACAAAGCACTGGTCCTCTAACATCCAATGCTTGTCTGTTAAGATAAGAAACGTTTGAGCTTCGTGAACGATGTAGTTCGTTTGAACTGAAAAGTGACTCCCCTTACCTGAAACGAAGTCTTGCTTATAGGAAGACACAGAGCCTGGGATTTAACTCCATCTCTGAAGGGAAACACACAGCAGAGTTCTCATCCATGGATCACACTCTGCTTTAGAGCGAGAAGCACGCTCTTGCTTTCTAGAGTCTCTAATAAAGCAGGTAATCTGAGTGTGCCCAGAACAAAAGAACAGTGTTTCCTACACATATGGATCATATGTAGTCCAAATCTTCTTCTGAACCTGATACAATGCACTGGTCCTCTAACATCCAATGCTTGTCAGTTAAGATGAGAAACGTGTGATCTTCGTGAACGATGTAGTTCCTTAGAGCAGAAAAGTGACTGCCCTTACCTGAAACGAAGTTTTGCTTGTAGGAAGACTCAGAGCCTGGGATTTAACTCCATTTCTGAAGTGAAACACACAGCAGTATTCTCATCCATTGATCACACTCTGCTTTAGAACAAAATGCATGCTCTTGCTTTCTAGAGTCTCTAAGACAGCAGGAAACGTGAGTGCGCTGAGAACAAAAGAAAGGTGTTTCCTACACATACGGACCATATCTAGTCCAACTCTGTTTCTGTAAGTGACACAAAGCACTGGTCCTCTAACATCCAATGCTTGTCAGTTAAGATGAGAAACGTATGAGCTTTGAGAATGATGTAGTTCCTTTGAACTGAAAAGTGACTGCCCTTACTTGTAACGAAGTCTTGCTTGTAGTAAGACACAGAGCCTGGGATTTAACTCCATCTCTGAAGGGAAACACACAGCAGAGTTCTCATCCATGGATCACACTCTGCTTTAGAGCGAGAAGCACGCTCTTGCTTTCTGGAGTCTGTAACACAGCAGGAAACGTGAGTGTGCTGAGAACAAAAGAACGGTGTTTCCTACACATACGGACCATATCTAGTCCAACTCTGCTTCTGAAACTGATACAAAGCACTGGTCCTCTAACATCCAATGCTTGTCTGTTAAGATAAGAAACGTGTGAGCTTCGTGAACGATGTAGTTCGTTTGAGATGACAAGTGACTGCCCTTACCTGAAACGAAGTCTTGCTTATAGGAAGACACAGAGCCTGGTATTTAACTCCATTTCTGAAGGGAAACACACAGCATAGTTCTCACCCATGGATCACACTCTGCTTTACAGCAAGAAGCACGTTCTTGCTTTCTAGAGTCTCTAATACAGCAGGAAATCTGAGTGTGCCCAGAACAAAGGAACGGAGTTTCGTAAACATACGGACCATATGTAGTCCAAATCTTCTTCTGAAACTGATACAAAGCACTGGTCCTCTAACATCCACTGCTTGTCAGTTAAGATGGGAAACGTGTGAGCCTCATGAACGATGTAGTTCGTTTGAGCAGAAAAGTGACTGCCCTTACCTTAAACGAAGTCTTGCTTGTAGGAAGACACAGAGTCTGGGATTTAACTCCATTTCTGCAGGGAAACACACAGCATAGTTCTCATCCATGGATCACAATCTGCTTTAGAGCGAGAAGCACGCTCTTGCTTTCTAAAATCTCTAAGAGACCAGGAAACGTGAGTGCGCTGAGAACAAAAGAACGGTGTTTCCTACACATACGGACCATATCTAGTCCAACTCTGTTTCTGTAAGTGACACAAAGCACTGCTCCTCTAACATCCAATGCTTGTCAGTTAAGATGAGAAACGTGTGAGCTTTGAGAATGATGTAGTTCCTTTGAACTGAAAAGTGACTGCCCTTACCTGTAACGAAGTCTTGCTTATAGTAAGACACAGAGCCTGGGATTTAACTCCATCTCTGAAGGGAAACACACAGCAGAGTTCTCATCCATGGATCACACTCTGCTTTAGAGCGAGAAGCAAGCTCTTGCTTTCTAGAGTCTCTAATAAAGCAAGTAATCTGAGTGTGCCCAGAACAAAAGAACGGTGTTTCCTACACATATGGACCATATGTAGTCCAAATCTGCTTCTGAACCTGATACAATGCACTGGTCCTCTAACATCCAATGCTTGTCAGTTAAGATGAGAAACGTGTGATCTTCGTTAACGATGTAGTTCCTTAGAGCAGAAAAGTGACTGCCCTTACCTGAAACGAAGTTTTGCTTGTAGGAAGACTCAGAGCCTGGGATTTAACTCCATTTCTGAAGTGAAACACACAGCAGTATTCTCATCCATTGATCACACACTGCTTTAGAACAAAATGCATGCTCTTGCTTTCTAGAGTCTCTAAGACAGCAGGAAACGTGAGTGCGCTGAGAACAAAAGAAAGGTGTTTCCTACACATACGGACCATATCTAGTCCAACTCTGTTTCTGTAAGGGACACAAAGCACTGGTCCTCTAACATCCAATGCTTGTCAGTTAAGATGAGAAACGTATGAGCTTTGAGAATGATGTAGTTCCTTTGAACTGAAAAGTGACTGCCCTTACCTGTAACGAAGTCTTGCTTGTAGTAAGACACAGAGCCTGGGATTTAACTCCATCTCTGAAGGGAAACACACAGCAGAGTTCTCATCCATGGATCACACTCTGCTTTAGAGCGAGAAGCACGCTCTTGCTTTCTGGAGTCTGTAACACAGCAGGAAACGTGAGTGTGCTGAGAACAAAAGAACGGTGTTTCCTACACATACGGACCATATCTAGTCCAACTCTGCTTCTGAAACTGATACAAAGCACTGGTCCTCTAACATCCAATGCTTGTCTGTTAAGATAAGAAACGTGTGAGCTTCGTGAACGATGTAGTTCGTTTGAGATGACAAGTGACTGCCCTTACCTGAAACGAAGTCTTGCTTATAGGAAGACACAGAGCCTGGTATTTAACTCCATTTCTGAAGGGAAACACACAGCATAGTTCTCACCCATGGATCACACTCTGCTTTACAGCAAGAAGCACGTTCTTGCTTTCTAGAGTCTCTAATACAGCAGGAAATCTGAGTGTGCCCAGAACAAAAGAACGGAGTTTCGTAAACATACGGACCATATGTAGTCCAAATCTTCTTCTGAAACTGATACAAAGCACTGGTCCTCTAACATCCACTGCTTGTCAGTTAAGATGGGAAACGTGTGAGCTTCATGAACGATGTAGTTCGTTTGAGCAGAAAAGTGACTGCCCTTACCTTAAACGAAGTCTTGCTTGTAGGAAGACACAGAGTCTGGGATTTAACTCCATTTCTGCAGGGAAACACACAGCATAGTTCTCATCCATGGATCACAATCTGCTTTAGAGCGAGAAGCACGCTCTTGCTTTCTAAAATCTCTAAGAGACCAGGAAACGTGAGTGCGCTGAGAACAAAAGAACGGTGTTTCCTACACATACGGACCATATCTAGTCCAACTCTGTTTCTGTAAGTGACACAAAGCACTGGTCCTCTAACATCCAATGCTTGTCAGTTAAGATGAGAAACGTGTGAGCTTTGAGAATGATGTAGTTCCTTTGAACTGAAAAGTGACTGCCCTTACCTGTAACGAATTCTTGCTTATAGTAAGACACAGAGCCTGGGATTTAACTCCATCTCTGAAGGGAAACACACAGCAGAGTTCTCATCCATGGATCACACTCTGCTTTAGAGCGAGAAGCACGCTCTTGCTTTCTAGAGTCTCTAATAAAGCAAGTAATCTGAGTGTGCCCAGAACAAAAGAACGGTGTTTCCTACACATATGGACCATATGTAGTCCAAATCTGCTTCTGAACCTGATACAATGCACTGGTCCTCTAACATCCAATGCTTGTCAGTTAAGATGAGAAACGTGTGATCTTCCTGAGCGATGTAGTTCCTTAGAGCAGAAAAGTGACTGCCCTTACCTGAAACGAAGTTTTGCTTGTAGGAAGACTCAGAGCCTGGGATTTAACTCCATTTCTGAAGTGAAACACACAGCAGTGTTCTCATCCATTGATCACACTCTGCTTTAGAACAAGAAGCATGCTCTTGCTTTCTAGAGTCTCTAAGACAGCAGGAAACGTGAGTGCGCTGAGAACAAAAGAACGGTGTTTCCTACACATACGGACCATATCTAGTCCAACTCTGTTTCTGTAAGTGACACAAAGCACTGGTCCTCTAACATCCAATGCTTGTCAGTTAAGATGAGAAACGTGTGAGCTTTGAGGATGATGTAGTTCCTTTGAACTGAAAAGTGACTGCCCTTACCTGTAACGAAGTCTTGCTTGTAGTAAGACACAGAGCCTGGGATTTAACTCCATCTCTGAAGGGAAACACACAGCAGAGTTCTCATCCATGGATCACACTCTGCTTTAGAGCGAGAAGCACGCTCTTGTTTTCTGGAGTCTCTAACACAGCAGGAAACGTGAGTGTGCTGAGAACAAAAGAACGGAGTTTCGTACACATATGGACCATATGTAGTCCAACTCTTCTTCTGAAACTGATACAAAGCACTGGTCCTCTAACATCCAATGCTTGTCAGTTAAGATGGGAAACGTGTGAGCTTCATGAACGATGTAGTTCGTTTGAGCAGAAAAGTGACTGCCCTTTCCTTAAACGAAGTCTTGCTTGTAGTAAGACACAGAGCCTGGGATTTAACTCCATCTCTGAAGGGAAACACACAGCAGAGTTCTCATCCATGGATCACACTCTGCTTTAGAGCGAGAATCACGCTCTTGCTTTCTGGAGTCTGTAACACAGCAGGAAACGTGAGTGTGCTGAGAACAAAAGAACGGTGTTTCCTACAGATACGGACCATATCTAGTCCAACTCTGCTTCTGAAACTGATACAAAGCACTGGTCCTCTAACATCCAATTCTTGTCTGTTAAGATAAGAAACGTGTGAGCTTCGTGAACGATGTAGTTCGTTTGAGATGACAAGTGACTGCCCTTACCTGAAACGAAGTCTTTCTTATAGGAAGACACAGAGCCTGGGATTTAACTCCATTTCTGAAGGGAAACACACAGCATAGTTCTCACCCATGGATCACACTCTGCTTTACAGCAAGAAGCACGCTCTTGCTTTCTAGAGTCTCTAATACAGCAGGAAATCTGAGTGTGCCCAGAACAAAAGAACGGAGTTTCGTAAACATATGGACCATATGTAGTCCAAATCTTCTTCTGAAACTGATACAAAGCACTGGTCCTCTAACATCCAATGCTTGTCAGTTAAGATGGGAAACGTGTGAGATTCATGAACGATGTAGTTCGTTTGAGCAGAAAAGTGACTGCCCTTACCTTAAACGAAGTCTTGCTTGTAGGAAGACACAGAGTCTGGGATTTAACTCCATTTCTGAAGGGAAACAAACAGCATAGATCTCATCCATGGATCACAATCTGCTTTAGAGCGAGAAGCACGCTCTTGCTTTCTAAAGTCTCTAAGAGAGCAGGAAACGTGAGTGCGCTGAGAACAAAAGAACGGTGTTTCCTACACATACGGACCATATCTAGTCCAACTCTGTTTCTGAAACTGACACAAAGCACTGGTCCTCTAACATCCAATGCTTGTCAGTTAAGATGAGAAACGTGTGAGCTTTGAGAATGATGTAGTTCCTTTGAACTGAAAAGTGACTGCCGTTACCTGTAACGAAGTCTTGCTTGTAGTAAGACACAGAGCCTGGGATTTAACTCCATCTCTGAAGGGAAACACACAGCAGAGTTCTCATCCATGGATCACACTCTGCTTTAGAGCGAGAAGCACGCTCTTGTTTTCTGGAGTCTGTAACACAGCAGGAAACGTGAGTGTGCTGAGAACAAAAGAACGGAGTTTCGTACACATATGGACCATATGTAGTCCAACTCTTCTTCTGAAACTGATACAAAGCACTGGTCCTCTAACATCCAATGCTTGTCAGTTAAGATGGGAAACGTGTGAGCTTCATGAACGATGTAGTTCCTTTGAGCAGAAAAGTGACTGCCCTTACCTTAAACGAAGTCTTGCTTGTAGGAAGACACAGATTCTGGGATTTAACTCCATTTCTGAAGGGAAACACACAGCATAGATCTCATCCATGGATCACAATCTGCTTTAGAGCGAGAAGCACACTCTTGCTTTCTAAAGTCTCTAAGACAGCAGGAAACGTGAGTGCGCTGAGAACAAAAGAACGGTGTTTCCTACACATACGGACCATATCTAGTCCAACTCTGTTTCTGAAACTGACACAAAGCACTGGTCCTCTAACATCCAATGCTTGTCAGTTAAGATGAGAAACGTGTGAGCTTTGAGAATGATGTAGTTCCTTTGAACTGAAAAGTGACTGCCCTTACCTGTAACGAAGTCTTGCTTTTAGAAAGACACAGAGCCTGGGATTTAACTCCATCTCTGAAGGGAAACACACAGCAGAGTTCTCATCCATGGATCACACTCTGCTTTAGAGCGAGAAGCACGCTCTTGTTTTCTGGAGTCTCTAACACAGCAGGAAACGTGAGTGTGCTGAGAACAAAAGAAAGGAGTTTTGTACACATATGGACCATATGTAGTCCAACTCTTCTTCTGAAACTGATACAAAGCACTGGTCCTCTAACATCCAATGCTTGTCAGTTAAGATGGGAAACGTGTGAGCTTCATGAAAGATGTAGTTCGTTTGAGCAGAAAAGTGACTGCCCTTAACTTAAACGAAGTCTTGCTTGTCGGAAGACACAGAGTCTGGGATTTAACTCCATTTCTGCAGGGAAACACACAGCATAGTTCTCATCCATGGATCACAATCTGCTTTAGAGCGAGAAGCACGCTCTGGCTTTCTAAAATCTCTAAGAGACCAGGAAACGTGATTGCGCGGAGAACAAAAGAACGGTGTTTCCTACTCATACGGACCATATCTAGTCCAACTCTGTTTCTGTAAGTGACACAAAGCACTGGTCCTCTAACATCCAATGCTTGTCAGTTAAGATGAGAAACGTGTGAGCTTTGAGAATGATGTAGTTCCTTTGAACTGAAAAGTGACTGCCCTTACCTGTAACGAAGTCTTGCTTATAGTAAGACACAGAGCCTGGGATTTAACTCCATCTCTGAAGGGAAACACACAGCAGAGTTCTCATCCATGGATCACACTCTGCTTTAGAGCGAGAAGCACGCTCTTGCTTTCTAGAGTCTCTAATAAAGCAAGTAATCTGAGTGTGCCCAGAACAAAAGAACGGTGTTTCCTACACATATGGACCATATGTAGTCCAAATCTGCTTCTGAACCTGATACAATGCACTGGTCCTCTAACATCCAATGCTTGTCAGTTAAGATGAGAAACGTGTGATCTTCCTGAGCGATGTAGTTCCTTAGAGCAGAAAAGTGACTGCCCTTACCTGAAACGAAGTTTTGCTTGTAGGAAGACTCAGAGCCTGGGATTTAACTCCATTTCTGAAGTGAAACACACAGCAGTGTTCTCATCCATTGATCACACTCTGCTTTAGAACAAGAAGCATGCTCTTGCTTTCTAGAGTCTCTAAGACAGCAGGAAACGTGAGTGCGCTGAGAACAAAAGAACGGTGTTTCCTACACATACGGACCATATCTAGTCCAACTCTGTTTCTGTAAGTGACACAAAGCACTGGTCCTCTAACATCCAATGCTTGTCAGTTAAGATGAGAAACGTGTGAGCTTTGAGGATGATGTAGTTCCTTTGAACTGAAAAGTGACTGCCCTTACCTTAAACGAATTCTTGCTTGTAGTAAGACACAGAGCCTGGGATTTAACTCCATCTCTGAAGGGAAACACACAGCAGAGTTCTCATCCATGGATCACACTCTGCTTTAGAGCGAGAAGCACGCTCTTGTTTTCTGGAGTCTCTAACACAGCAGGAAACGTGAGTGTGCTGAGAACAAAAGAACGGAGTTTCGTACACATATGGACCATATGTAGTCCAACTCTTCTTCTGAAACTGATACAAAGCACTGGTCCTCTAACATCCAATGCTTGTCAGTTAAGATGGGAAACGTGTGAGCTTCATGAACGATGTAGTTCGTTTGAGCAGAAAAGTGACTGCCCTTACCTTAAACGAAGTCTTGCTTGTAGGAAGACACAGAGTCTGGAATTTAACTCCATTTCTGCAGGGAAACACACAGCATAGTTCTCATCCATGGATCACAATCTGCTTTAGAGCGAGAAGCACGCTCTTGCTTTCTAAAATCTCTAAGAGACCAGGAAACGTGAGTGCGCTGAGAACAAAAGAACGGTGTTTCCTACACATACGGACCATATCTAGTCCAACTCTGTTTCTGTAAGTGACACAAAGCACTGGTCCTCTAACATCCAATGCTTGTCAGTTAAGATGAGAAAGGTGTGAGCTTTGAGAATGATGTAGTTCCTTTGAACTGAAAAGTGACTGCCCTTACCTGTAACGAAGTCTTGCTTATAGTAAGACACAGATCCTGGGATTTAACTCCATCTCTGAAGGGAAACACACAGCAGAGTTCTCATCCATGGATCACACTCTGCTTTAGAGCGAGAAGCACGCTCTTGCTTTCTAGAGTCTCTAATAAAGCAAGTAATCTGAGTGTGCCCAGAACAAAAGAACGGTGTTTCCTACACATATGGACCATATGTAGTCCAAATCTGCTTCTGAACCTGATACAATGCACTGGTCCTCTAACATCCAATGCTTGTCAGTTAAGATGAGAAACGTGTGATCTTCCTGAGCGATGTAGTTCCTTAGAGCAGAAAAGTGACTGCCCTTACCTGAAACGAAGTTTTGCTTGTAGGAAGACTCAGAGCCTGGGATTTAACTCCATTTCTGAAGTGAAACACACAGCAGTGTTCTCATCCATTGATCACACTCTGCTTTAGAACAAGAAGCATGCTCTTGCTTTCTAGAGTCTCTAAGACAGCAGGAAACGTGAGTGCGCTGAGAACAAAAGAACGGTGTTTCCTACACATACGGACCATATCTAGTCCAACTCTGTTTCTGTAAGTGACACAAAGCACTGGTCCTCTAACATCCAATGCTTGTCAGTTAAGATGAGAAACGTGTGAGCTTTGAGGATGATGTAGTTCCTTTGAACTGAAAAGTGACTGCCCTTACCTGTAACGAAGTCTTGCTTGTAGTAAGACACAGAGCCTGGGATTTAACTCCATCTCTGAAGGGAAACACACAGCAGAGTTCTCATCCATGGATCACACTCTGCTTTAGAGCGAGAAGCACGCTCTTGTTTTCTGGAGTCTCTAACACAGCAGGAAACGTGAGTGTGCTGAGAACAAAAGAACGGAGTTTCGTACACATATGGACCATATGTAGTCCAACTCTTCTTCTGAAACTGATACAAAGCACTGGTCCTCTAACATCCAATGCTTGTCAGTTAAGATGGGAAACGTGTGAGCTTCATGAACGATGTAGTTCGTTTGAGCAGAAAAGTGACTGCCCTTACCTGTAACGAAGTCTTGCTTGTAGTAAGACACAGAGCCTGGGATTTAACTCCATCTCTGAAGGGAAACACACAGCAGAGTTCTCATCCATGGATCACACTCTGCTTTAGAGCGAGAAGCACGCTCTTGTTTTCTGGAGTCTCTAACACAGCAGGAAACGTGAGTGTGCTGAGAACAAAAGAACGGAGTTTCGTACACATATGGACCATATGTAGTCCAACTCTTCTTCTGAAACTGATACAAAGCACTGGTCCTCTAACATCCAATGCTTGTCAGTTAAGATGGGAAACGTGTGAGCTTCATGAACGATGTAGTTCGTTTGAGCAGAAAAGTGACTGCCCTTTCCTTAAACGAAGTCTTGCTTGTAGTAAGACACAGAGCCTGGGATTTAACTCCATCTCTGAAGGGAAACACACAGCAGAGTTCTCATCCATGGATCACACTCTGCTTTAGAGCGAGAATCACGCTCTTGCTTTCTGGAGTCTGTAACACAGCAGGAAACGTGAGTGTGCTGAGAACAAAAGAACGGTGTTTCCTACACATACGGACCATATGTAGTCCAACTCTTCTTCTGAAACTGATACAAAGCACTGGTCCTCTAACATCCAATGCTTGTCAGTTAAGATGGGAAACGTGTGAGCTTCATGAACGATGTAGTTCCTTTGAGCAGAAAAGTGACTGCCCTTACCTTAAACGAAGTCTTGCTTGTAGGAAGACACAGAGTCTGGGATTTAACTCCATTTCTGAAGGGAAACACACAGCATAGATCTCATCCATGGATCACAATCTGCTTTAGAGCGAGAAGCACACTCTTGCTTTCTAAAGTCTCTAAGACAGCAGGAAACGTAAGTGCGCTGAGAACAAAAGAACGGTGTTTCCTACACATACGGACCATATCTAGTCCAACTCTGTTTCTGAAACTGACACAAAGCACTGGTCCTCTAATATCCAATGCTTGTCAGTTAAAATGAGAAACGTGTGAGCTTTGAGAATGATGTAGTTCCTTTGAACTGAAAAGTGACTGCCCTTACCTGTAACGAAGTCTTGCTTTTAGTAAGACACAGAGCCTGGGATTTAACTCCATCTCTGAAGGGAAACACACAGCAGAGTTCTCATCCATGGATCACACTCTGCTTTAGAGCGAGAAGCACGCTCTTGTTTTCTGGAGTCTCTAACACAGCAGGAAACGTGAGTGTGCTGAGAACAAAAGAACGGAGTTTCGTACACATATGGACCATATGTAGTCCAACTCTTCTTCTGAAACTGATACAAAGCACTGGTCCTCTAACATCCAATGCTTGTCAGTTAAGATGGGAAACGTGTGAGCTTCATGAACGATGTAGTTCGTTTGAGCAGAAAAGTGACTGCCCTTACCTGTAACGAAGTCTTGCTTGTAGTAAGACACAGAGCCTGGGATTTAACTCCATCTCTGAAGGGAAACACACAGCAGAGTTCTCATCCATGGATCACACTCTGCTTTAGAGCGAGAAGCACGCTCTTGTTTTCTGGAGTCTCTAACACAGCAGGAAACGTGAGTGTGCTGAGAACAAAAGAACGGAGTTTCGTACACATATGGACCATATGTAGTCCAACTCTTCTTCTGAAACTGATACAAAGCACTGGTCCTCTAACATCCAATGCTTGTCAGTTAAGATGGGAAACGTGTGAGCTTCATGAACGATGTAGTTCGTTTGAGCAGAAAAGTGACTGCCCTTTCCTTAAACGAAGTCTTGCTTGTAGTAAGACACAGAGCCTGGGATTTAACTCCATCTCTGAAGGGAAACACACAGCAGAGTTCTCATCCATGGATCACACTCTGCTTTAGAGCGAGAATCACGCTCTTGCTTTCTGGAGTCTGTAACACAGCAGGAAACGTGAGTGTGCTGAGAACAAAAGAACGGTGTTTCCTACACATACGGACCATATGTAGTCCAACTCTTCTTCTGAAACTGATACAAAGCACTGGTCCTCTAACATCCAATGCTTGTCAGTTAAGATGGGAAACGTGTGAGCTTCATGAACGATGTAGTTCCTTTGAGCAGAAAAGTGACTGCCCTTACCTTAAACGAAGTCTTGCTTGTAGGAAGACACAGAGTCTGGGATTTAACTCCATTTCTGAAGGGAAACACACAGCATAGATCTCATCCATGGATCACAATCTGCTTTAGAGCGAGAAGCACACTCTTGCTTTCTAAAGTCTCTAAGACAGCAGGAAACGTAAGTGCGCTGAGAACAAAAGAACGGTGTTTCCTACACATACGGACCATATCTAGTCCAACTCTGTTTCTGAAACTGACACAAAGCACTGGTCCTCTAATATCCAATGCTTGTCAGTTAAAATGAGAAACGTGTGAGCTTTGAGAATGATGTAGTTCCTTTGAACTGAAAAGTGACTGCCCTTACCTGTAACGAAGTCTTGCTTTTAGTAAGACACAGAGCCTGGGATTTAACTCCATCTCTGAAGGGAAACACACAGCAGAGTTCTCATCCATGGATCACACTCTGCTTTAGAGCGAGAAGCACGCTCTTGTTTTCTGGAGTCTCTAACACAGCAGGAAACGTGAGTGTGCTGAGAACAAAAGAAAGGAGTTTCGTACACATATGGACCATATGTAGTCCAACTCTTCTTCTGAAACTGATACAAAGCACTGGTCCTCTAACATCCAATGCTTGTCAGTTAAGATGGGAAACGTGTGAGCTTCATGAACGATGTAGTTCGTTTGAGCAGAAAAGTGACTGCCCTTAACTTAAACGAAGTCTTGCTTGTCGGAAGACACAGAGTCTGGGATTTAACTCCATTTCTGCAGGGAAACACACAGCATAGTTCTCATCCATGGATCACAATCTGCTTTAGAGCGAGAAGCACGCTCTTGCTTTCTAAAATCTCTAAGAGACCAGGAAACGTGAGTGCGCTGAGAACAAAAGAACGGTGTTTCCTACACATACGGACCATATCTAGTCCAACTCTGTTTCTGTAAGTGACACAAAGCACTGGTCCTCTAACATCCAATGCTTGTCAGTTAAGATGAGAAACGTGTGAGCTTTGAGAATGATGTAGTTCCTTTGAACTGAAAAGTGACTGCCCTTACCTGTAACGAATTCTTGCTTATAGTAAGACACAGAGCCTGGGATTTAACTCCATCTCTGAAGGGAAACACACAGCAGAGTTCTCATCCATGGATCACACTCTGCTTTAGAGCGAGAAGCATGCTCTTGCTTTCTAGAGTCTCTAATAAAGCAAGTAATCTGAGTGTGCCCAGAACAAAAGAACGGTGTTTCCTACACATATGGACCATATGTAGTCCAAATCTGCTTCTGAACCTGATACAATGCACTGGTCCTCTAACATCCAATGCTTGTCAGTTAAGATGAGAAACGTGTGATCTTCCTGAGCGATGTAGTTCCTTAGAGCAGAAAAGTGACTGCCCTTACCTGAAACGAAGTTTTGCTTGTAGGAAGACTCAGAGCCTGGGATTTAACTCCATTTCTGAAGTGAAACACACAGCAGTGTTCTCATCCATTGATCACACTCTGCTTTAGAACAAGAAGCATGCTCTTGCTTTCTAGAGTCTCTAAGACAGCAGGAAACGTGAGTGCGCTGAGAACAAAAGAACGGTGTTTCCTACACATACGGACCATATCTAGTCCAACTCTGTTTCTGTAAGTGACACAAAGCACTGGTCCTCTAACATCCAATGCTTGTCAGTTAAGATGAGAAACGTGTGAGCTTTGAGGATGATGTAGTTCCTTTGAACTGAAAAGTGACTGCCCTTACCTGTAACGAAGTCTTGCTTGTAGTAAGACACAGAGCCTGGGATTTAACTCCATCTCTGAAGGGAAACACACAGCAGAGTTCTCATCCATGGATCACACTCTGCTTTAGAGCGAGAAGCACGCTCTTGTTTTCTGGAGTCTGTAACACAGCAGGAAACGTGAGTGTGCTGAGAACAAAAGAAAGGAGTTTCGTACACATATGGACCATATGTAGTCCAACTCTTCTTCTGAAACTGATACAAAGCACTGGTCCTCTAACATCCAATGCTTGTCTGTTAAGATAAGAAACGTGTGAGCTTCGTGAACGATGTAGTTCGTTTGAGATGACAAGTGACTGCCCTTACCTGAAACGAAGTCTTGCTTATAGGAAGACACAGAGCCTGGGATTTAACTCCATTTCTGAAGGGAAACACACAGCATAGTTCTCACCCATGGATCACACTCTGCTTTACAGCAAGAAGCACGCTCTTGCTTTCTAGAGTCTCTAATACAGCAGGAAATCTGAGTGTGCCCAGAACAAAAGAACGGAGTTTCGTAAACATACGGACCATATGTAGTCCAAATCTTCTTCTGAAACTGATACAAAGCACTGGTCCTCTAACATCCAATGCTTGTCAGTTAAGATGGGAAACGTGTGAGATTCATGAACGATGTAGTTCGTTTGAGCAGAAAAGTGACTGCCCTTACCTTAAACGAAGTCTTGCTTGTAGGAAGACACAGAGTCTGGGATTTAACTCCATTTCTGAAGGGAAACAAACAGCATAGATCTCATCCAAGGATCACAATCTGCTTTAGAGCGAGAAGCACGCTCTTGCTTTCTAAAGTCACTAAGAGAGCAGGAAACGTGAGTGCGCTGAGAACAAAAGAACGGTGTTTCCTACACATACGGACCATATCTAGTCCAACTCTGTTTCTGAAACTGACACAAAGCACTGGTCCTCTAACATCCAATGCTTGTCAGTTAAGATGAGAAACGTGTGAGCTTTGAGAATGATGTAGTTCCTTTGAACTGAAAAGTGACTGCCCTTACCTGTAACGAAGTCTTGCTTGTAGTAAGACACAGAGCCTGGGATTTAACTCCATCTCTGAAGGGAAACACACAGCAGAGTTCTCATCCATGGATCACACTCTGCTTTAGAGCGAGAAGCACGCTCTTGATTTCTGGAGTCTCTAACACAGCAGGAAACGTGAGTGTGCTGAGAACAAAAGAACGGAGTTTCGTACACATATGGACCATATGTAGTCCAACTCTTCTTCTGAAACTGATACAAAGCACTGGTCCTCTAACATCCAATGCTTGTCAGTTAAGATGGGAAACGTGTGAGCTTCATGAACGATGTAGTTCGTTTGAGCAGAAAAGTGACTGCCCTTACCTTAAACGAAGTCTTGCTTGTAGGAAGACACAGAGTCTGGGATTTAACTCCATTTCTGAAGGGAAACACACAGCATAGATATCATCCATGGATCACAATCTGCTTTATAGCGAGAAGCACGCTCTTGCTTTCTGAAGTCTCTAAGACAGCAGGAAACGTGAGTGCGCTGAGAACAAAAGAACGGTGTTTCCTACACATAGGGACCATATCTAGTCCAACTCTGTTTCTGAAACTGACACAAAGCACTGGTCCTCTAACATCCAATGCTTGTCAGTTAAGATGAGAAACGTGTGAGCTTTGACAATGATGTAGTTCGTTTGAGCAGAAAAGTGACTGCCCTTACCTTAAACGAATTCTTGCTTGTAGGAAGACACAGAGCCTGGGATTTAACTCCATTTCTGAAGCTAAACACACAGCATAGTTCTCATCCATGGATCACAATCTGCTTTAGAGCGAGAGGACGCTCTTGCTTTCTAAAGTCTCTAAGACAGCAGGAAACGTGAGTGCGCTGAGAACAAAAGAACGGTGTTTCCTACACATACGGACCATATCTAGCCCAACTCTGTTTCTGAAACTGACACAAAGCACTGGTCCTCTAACATCCAATGCTTGTCAGTTAAGATGAGAAACGTGTGAGCTTTGAGAATGATGTAGTTCCTTTGAACTGAAAAGTGACTGCCCTTACCTGTAACGAAGTCTTGCGTGTAGTCAGACACAGAGCCTGGGATTTAACTCCATCTGTGACGGGAAACACACAGCAGAGTTCTCATCCAAGGATCACACTCTGCTTTAGAGCGAGAAGCACGCTCTTGCTTTCTGGAGTCTCTAACACAGCAGGAAACGTGAGTGTGCTGAGAACAAAAGAACGGAGTTTCGTACACATATGGACCATATGTAGTCCAACTCTTCTTCTGAAACTGATACAAAGCACTGGTCCTCTAACATCCAATGCTTGTCAGTTAAGATGGGAAACGTGTGAGCTTCATGAACGATGTAGTTCGTTTGAGCAGAAAAGTGACTGCCCTTACCTTAAACGAAGTCTTGCTTGTAGGAAGACACAGAGTCTGGGATTTAACTCCATTTCTGAAGGGAAACACACAGCATAGATCTCATCCATGGATCACAATCTGCTTTATAGCGAGAAGCACACTCTTGCTTTCTAAAGTCTCTAAGACAGCAGGAAACGTGAGTGCGCTGAGAACAAAAGAACGGTGTTTCCTACACATACGGACCATATCTAGTCCAACTCTGTTTCTGAAACTGACACAAAGCACTGGTCCTCTAACATCCAATGCTTGTCAGTTAAGATGAGAAACGTGTGAGCTTTGAGAATGATGTAGTTACTTTGAACTGAAAAGTGACTGCCCTTACCTGTAACGAAGTCTTGCTTGTAGTAAGACACAGAGCCTGGGATTTAACTCCATCTCTGAAGGGAAACACACAGCAGAGTTCTCATCCATGGATCACACTCTGCTTTAGAGCGAGAAGCACGCTCTTGTTTTCTGGAGTCTCTAACACAGCAGGAAACGTGAGTGTGCTGAGAACAAAAGAACGGGGTTTCGTACACATATGGACCATATGTAGTCCAACTCTTCTTCTGAAACTGATACAAAGCACTGGTCCTCTAACATCCAATGCTTGTCAGTTAAGATGGGAAACGTGTGAGCTTCATGAACGATGTAGTTCGTTTGAGCAGAAAAGTGACTGCCCTTAACTTAAACGAAGTCTTGCTTGTAGGAAGACACAGAGTCTGGGATTTAACTCCATTTCTGAAGGGAAACACACAGCATAGTTCTCGTCCATGGATCACAATCTGCTTTAGAGCGAGAAGCACGCTCTTGCTTTCTAAAGTCTCTAAGACAGCAGGAAACGTGAGTGCGCTGAGAACAAAAGAACGGTGTTTCCTACACATAGGGACCATATCTAGTCCAACTCTGTTTCTGAAACTGACACAAAGCACTGGTCCTCTAACATCCAATGCTTGTCAGTTAAGATGAGAAACGTGTGAGCTTTGACAATGATGTAGTTCGTTTGAGCAGAAAAGTGACTGCCCTTACCTTAAACGAATTCTTGCTTGTAGGAAGACACAGAGCCTGGGATTTAACTCCATTTCTGAAGGGAAACACACAGCATAGTTCTCATCCATGGATCACAATCTTCTTTAGAGCGAGAGGACGCTCTTGCTTTCTAAAGTCTCTAAGACAGCAGGAAACGTGAGTGTGCTGAGAACAAAAGAACGGTGTTTCCTACACATACGGACCATATCTAGTCCAACTCTGTTTCTGAAACTGACACAAAGCACTGGTCCTCTAACATCCAATGCTTGTCAGTTAAGATGAGAAACGTGTGAGCTTTGAGAATGATGTAGTTCCTTTGAACTGAAAAGTGACTGCCCTTACCTGTAACGAAGTCTTGCGTGTAGTCAGACACAGAGCCTGGGATTTAACTCCATCTGTGACGGGAAACACACAGCAGAGTTCTCATCCAAGGATCACACTCTGCTTTAGAGCGAGAAGAACGCTCTTGCTTTCTGGAGTCTCTAACACAGCAGGAAACATGAGTGTGCTGAGAACAAAAGAACGGTGTTTCCTACACATAAGGACCATATCTAGTCCAACTCTGCTTCTGAAACTGATACAAAGCACTGGTCCTCTAAAATCCAATGCTTGTCAGTGAAGATGAGAAACGTGTGAGCTTTGAGAATGATGTAGTTCCTTTGAACTGAAAAGTGACTGCCCTTACCTTAAACGAAGTCTTGCTTGTAGGAAGACACAGAGTCTGGGATTTAACTCCATCTCTGAAGGGAAACACACAGCATAGTTCTCATCCATGGATCACAATCTGCTTTAGAGCGAGAAGCACGCTCTTGCTTTCTAAAGTCTCTAAGACAGCAGGAAACGTGAGTGCGCTGAGAACAAAAGAACGGTGTTTCCTACACATACGGACCATATCTAGTCCAACTCTGTTTCTGAAACTGACACAAAGCACTGGTCCTCTAACATCAAATGCTTGTCAGTTAAGATGAGAAACGTATGAGCTTTGAGAATGATGTAGTTCCTTTGAACTGAAAAGTGACTGCCCTTACCTGTAAGGAAGTCTTGCTTGTAGTAAGAAACAGAGCCTGGGATTTAACTCCATCTCTGAAGGGAAACACACAGCAGAGTTCTCATCCATGGATCTCACTCTGCTTTAGAGCGAGAAGCATGCTCTTGTTTTCTGGAGTCTCTAACACAGCAGGAAACGTGAGTGTGCTGAGAACAAAAGAACGGTGTTTCCTACACATACGGACCATATCTAGTCCAACTCTGCTTCTGAAACTGATACAAAGCACTGGTCCTCTAACATCCAATGCTTGTCTGTTAAGATAAGAAACGTGTGAGCTTTGTGAATGATGTAGTTCGTTTGAGATGACAAGTGACTGCCCTTACCTGAAACGAAGTCTTGCTTATAGGAAGACACAGAGCCTGGGATTTAACTCCATTTCTGAAGGGAAACACACAGCATAGTTCTCACCCATGGATCACACTCTGCTTTACAGCAAGAAGCACGCTCTTGCTTTCTAGAGTCTCTAATACAGCAGGAAATCTGAGTGTGCCCAGAACAAAAGAACGGAGTTTCATAAACATACGGACCATATGTAGTCCAAATCTTCTTCTGAAACCGATACAAAGCACTGGTCCTCTAACATCCAATGCTTGTCAGTTTAGATGGGAAACGTGTGAGCTTCATGAACGATGTAGTTCGTTTGAGCAGAAAAGTGACTGCCCTTACCTTAAACGAAGTCTTGCTTGTAGGAAGACACAGAGACTGGGATTTAACTCCATTTCTGCAGGGAAACAAACAGCATAGTTCTCATCCATGGATCACAATCTGCTTTAGAGCGAGAAGCATGCTCTTGCTTTCTAGAGTCTCTAAGACAGCAGGAAACGTGAGTGCGCTGAGAACAAAAGAACGGTGTTTCCTACACATACGGACCATATCTAGTCCAACTCTGTTTCTGTAAGTGACACAAAGCACTGGTCCTCTAACATCCAATGCTTGTCTGTTAAGATAAGAAACGTGTGACCTTCGTGAAGGATGTAGTTCGTTTGAGATGACAAGTGACTGCCCTTACCTGAAACGAAGTCTTGCTTATAGGAAGACACAGAGCCTGGGATTTATCTCCATTTCTGAAGGGAAACACACAGTATAGTTCTCACCCATGGATCACACTCTGCTTTACAGCAAGAAGCATGCTCTTTCTTTCTAGAGTCTCTAATACAGCAGGAAATCTGAGTGTGCCCAGAACAAAAGAACGGAGTTTCGTAAACATACGGACCATATGTTGTCCAAATCTTCTTCTGAAACTGATACAAAGCACTGGTCCTCTACCATCCAATGCTTGTCAGTTAAGATGGGAAATGTGTGAGCTTCATGAACGATGTAGTTCATTTGAGCACAAAAGTGACTGCCCTTACCTTAAACGAAGTCTTGCTCGTAGGAAGACACAGAGTCTGGGATTTAACTCCATTTCTGAAGGGAAACACACAGCATAGTTCTCATCCATGGATCAGAATCTGCTTTAGAGCGAGAAGCACGCTCTTGCTTTCTAAAGTCTCTAAGAGACCAGGAAACGTGAGTGCGCTGAGAACAAAAGAACGGTGTTTCCTACACATACGGACCATATCTAGTCCAACTCTGTTTCTGAAACTGACACAAAGCACTGGTCCTCTAACATCAAATGCTTGTCAGTTAAGATGAGAAACGTATGAGCTTTGAGAATGATGTAGTTCCTTTGAACTGAAAAGTGACTGCCCTTACCTGTAACGAAGTCTTGCTTGTAGTAAGACACAGAGCCTGGGATTTAACTCCATCTCTGAAGGGAAACACACAGCAGAGTTCTCATCCATGGATCACACTCTGCTTTAGAGCGAGAAGCACGCTATTGCTTTCTAGAGTCTCTAATAAAGCAGGTAAACTGAGTGTGCCCAGAACAAAAGAACAGTGTTTCCTACACATATGGACCATATGTAGTCCAAATCTGCTTCTGAACCTGATACAATGCACTGGTCCTCTAACATCCAAGGCTTGTCAGTTAAGATGAGAAACGTGTGATCTTAGTGAACGATGTAGTTCGTTAGAGCAGAAAAGTGACTGCCCTTACATGAAACGAAGTCTTGCTTATAGGAAGACACAGAGCCTGGGATTTAACTCCATTTCTGAAGGGAAACAAACAGCATAGTTCTCACCCATGGATCACACTCTGCTTTACAGCAAGAAGCACGCTCTTGCTTTCTAGAGTCTCTAATACAGCAGGAAATCTGAGTGTGCCCAGAACAAAGGAACGGAGTTTCGTAAACATACGGACCATATGTAGTTCAAATCTTCTCTTGAAACTGATACAAAGCACTGGTCCTCTAACATCCAATGCTTGTCAGTTAAGATGGGAAACGTGTGAGCTTCATGAACGATGTAGTTCGTTTGAGCAGAAAAGTGACTGCGCTTACCTTAAACGAAGTCTTGCTTGTAGGAAGACACAGAGACTGGGATTTAACTCCATTTCTGCAGGGAAACACACAGCATAGTTCTCATCCATGGATCACAATCTGCTTTAGAGCGAGAAGCACGCTCTTGCTTTCTAAAGTCTCTAAGAGAGCAGGACACGTGAGTGCGCTGCGGACAAAAGAACTGTGTTTCCTACACATACGGACCATTTCTAGTCCAACTCTGCTTCTGAAACTGATACAAAGCACTGGTCCTCTAAAATCCAATGCTTGTCAGTTAAGATGAGAAACGTGTGAGCTTTGAGAATGATGTAGTTCCTTTGAACTGAAAAGTGACTGCCCTTACCTTAAACGAATTCTTGCTTGTAGGAAGACACAGAATCTGGGATTTAACTCCATCTCTGAAGGGAAACACACAGCATAGTTCTCATCCATGGATCACAATCTGCTTTAGAGCGAGAAGCACGCTCTTGCTTTCTAAAGTCTCTAAGACAGCAGGAAACGTGAGTGCGCTGAGAACAACAGAAAGGTGTTTCCTACACATACGGACCATATCTAGTCCAACTCTGTTTCTGAAACTGACACAAAGCACTGGTCCTCTAACATCCAATGCTTGTCAGTTAAGATGGGAAACGTGTGAGCTTCATGAACGATGTAGTTCGTTTGAGCAGAAAAGTGACTGCCCTTACCTTAAACGAAGTCTTGCTTGTAGGAAAACACAGAGTCTGGGATTTAACTCCATTTCTGAAGGGAAACACACAGCATAGTTCTCATCCATGGATCACAATCTGCTTTAGAGCGAGAAGCACGCTCTTGCTTTCTAAAGTCTCTAAGAGACCAGGAAACGTGAGTGCGCTGAGAACAAAAGAACGGTGTTTCCTACACATAGGGACCATATCTAGTCCAACTCTGTTTCTGAAACTGACACAAAGCACTGGTCCTCTAACATCCAATGCTTGTCAGTTAAGATGAGAAACGTATGAGCTTTGAGAATGATGCAGTTCCTTTGAACTGAAAAGTGACTGCCCTTACCTGTAACGAAGTCTTGCTTGTAGTAAGACACAGAGCCTGGGATTTAACTCCATCTCTGAAGGGAAACACACAGCAGAGTTCTCATCCATGGATCACACTCTGCTTTAGAGCGAGAAGCACACTCTTGTTTTCTGGAGTCTCTGACACAGCAGGAAACGTGAGTGTGCTGAGAACAAAAGAACGGTGTTTCCTACACATACGAACCATATCTAGTCCAACTCTGCTTCTGAAACTGATACAAAGCACTGGTCCCCTATCATCCAATGCTTGTCAGTTAAGATGGGAAACATGTGAGCTTCATGAACGATGTAGTTCGTTTGAGCACAAAAGTGACTGCCCTTACCTTAAACGAATTCTTGCTTGAAGGAAGACACAGAGACTGGGATTTAACTCCATTACTGAAGGGAAACACACAGCATAGTTCTCATCCATGGATCACATTCTGCTTTAGAGCGAGAAGCACGCTCTTGCATTCTAGAGTCTCTAATACAGCAGGAAATCTGAGTGTGCCCCGAACAAAACAACGGAGTTTCGTAAACATACGGACCATATGTAGTCCAAATCTTCTTCTGAAACTGATACAAAGCACTGGTCCTCTAACATCCAATGCTTGTCAGTTAAGATGGGAAACGTGTGAGCTTCATGAACGATGTAGTTCCTTTGAGCAGAAAAGTGACTGCCCTTACCTTAAACGGAGTCTTGCTTGTAGGAAGACACAGAGTCTGGGATTTAACTCCATTTCTGAAGGGAAACACAAAGCATAGTTCTCATCCATGGATCACAATCTGCTTTAGAGCGAGATGCACGCTCTTGCTTTCTAAAGTCTCTAAGAGAGCAGGAAATGTGAGTGCGCTGAGAACAAAAGAACGGTGTTTCCTACACATACGGACCATTTCTAGTCCAACTCTGCTTCTGAAACTGATACAAAGCACTGGTCCTCTAAAATCCAATGCTTGTCAGTTAAGATGAGAAACGTGTGAGCTTTGAGAATGATGTAGTTCCTTTGAACTGAAAAGTGACTGCCCTTACCTTAAACGAAGTCTTGCTTGTAGGAAGACACAGAGTCTGGGATTTAACTCCATCTCTGAATGGAAACACACAGCATAGTTCTCATCCATGGATCACAATCTGCTTTAGAGCGAGAAGCACGCTCTTGCTTTCTAAAGTCTCTAAGAGACCAGGAAACGTGAGTGCGCTGAGAACAAAAGAACGGTGTTTCCTACACATACGGACCATATGTAGTCCAAATCTTCTTCTGAAACTGATACAAAGCACTGGTCCTCTACCATCCAATGCTTGTCAGTTAAGATGGGAAACGTGTGAGCTTCATGAACGATGTAGTTCGTTTGAGCAGAAAAGTGACTGCCCTTACCTTAAACGAAGTCTTGCTTGTATGAAGACACAGAGTCTGGGATTTAACTCCATTTCTGAAGGGAAACACACAGCATAGTTCTCATCCATGGATCACAATCTGCTTTAGAGCGAGAAGCACGCTCTTGCTTTCTAAAGTCTCTAAGAGACCAGGAAACGTGAGTGCGCTGAGAACAAAAGAACGGTGTTTCCTACACATACGGACCATATCTAGTCCAACTCTGTTTCTGAAACTGACACAAAGCACTGGTCCTCTAACATCAAATGCTTGTCAGTTAAGATGAGAAAAGTATGAGCTTTGAGAATGATGTAGTTCCTTTGAACTGAAAAGTGACTGCCCTTACCTGTAACGAAGTCTTGCTTGTAGTAAGACACAGAGCCTGGGATTTAACTCCATCTCTGAAGGGAAACACACAGCAGAGTTCTCATCCATGGATCACACTCTGCTTTAGAGCGAGAAGCACGCTCTTGTTTTCTGGAGTCTCTAACACAGCAGGAAACGTGAGTGTGCTGAGAACAAAAGAACGGTGTTTCCTACACATACGTACCATATCTAGTCCAACTCTGCTTCTGAAACTGATACAAAGCACTGGTCCTCTAACATCCAATGCTTGTCAGTTAAGATGGGGAACATGTGAGCTTCATGAACGATGTAGTTCGTTTGAGCACAAAAGTGACTGCCCTTACCTTAAACGAATTCTTGCTTGTAGGAAGACACAGAGTCTGGGATTTAACTCCATTACTGAAGGGAAACACACAGCATAGTTCTCATCCATGGATCACAATCTGCTTTAGAGCGAGAAGCACGCTCTTGCTTTCTAAAGTCTCTAAGACAGCAGGAAATGTGAGTGCGCTGAGAACAAAAGAACGGAGTTTCGTAAACATAAGGACCATATGTAGTACAAATCTTCTTCTGAAACTGATACAAAGCACTGGTCCTCTCCCATCCAATGCTTGTCAGTTAAGATGGGAAACGTGTGAGCTTCATGAACGATGTAGATCGTTTGAGCAGAAAAGTGACTGCCCTTACCTTAAACGAAGTCTTGCTTGTAGGAAGACACAGAGTCTGGGATTTAACTCCATTTCTGAAGGGAAACACACAGCATAGTTCTCATCCATGGATCACAATCTGCTTTAGAGCGAGAAGCACGCTCTTGCTTTCTAAAGTCTCTAAGAGACCAGGAAACGTGAGTGCGCTGAGAACAAAAGAACGATGTTTCCTACACATACGGACCATATCTAGTCCAACTCTGTTTCTGAAACTGACACAAAGCACTGGTCCTCTAACATCCAATGCTTGTCAGTTAAGATGAGAATCGTATGAGCTTTGAGAATGATGTAGTTCCTTTGAACTGAAAAGTGACTGCCCTTACCTGTAACGAAGTCTTGCTTGTAGTAAGACACAGAGCCTGGGATTTAACTCCATCTCTGAAGGGAAACACACAGCAGAGTTCTCATCCATGGATCACACTCTGCTTTAGAGCGAGAAGCACGCTCTGGTTTTCTGGAATCTCTAACACAGCAGGAAACGTGAGTGTGCTGAGAACAAAAGAACGGAGTTTCGTAAACATAAGGACCATAGGTAGTACAAATCTTCTTCTGAAACTGATACAAAGCACTGGTCCTCTCCCATCCAATGCTTGTCAGTTAAGATGGGAAACGTGTGAGCTTCATGAACGATGTAGATCGTTTGAGCAGAAAAGTGACTGCCCTTACCTTAAACGAAGTCTTGCTTGTAGGAAGACACAGAGTCTGGGATTTAACTCCATTTCTGAAGGGAAACACACAGCATAGTTCTCATCCATGGATCACACTCTGCTTTACAGCAAGAAGCACGCTCTTGCTTTCTAAAGTCTCTAAGACAGCAGGAAATCTGAGTGTGCCCAGAACAAAAGAACGGAGTTTCGTAAACATACAGACCATATGTAGTCCAAATCTTCTTCTGAAACTGATACAAAGCACTGGTCCTCTAACATCCAATGCTTGTCAGTTAAGATGGGAAACGTGTGAGCTTCATGAACGATGTAGTTCGTTTGAGCAGAAAAGTGACTGCCCTTACCTTAAACGAAGTCTTGCTTGTATGAAGACACAGAGCCTGGGATTTAACTCCATCTCTGAAGGGAAACACACAGCAGAGTTCTCATCCATGGATCACACTCTGCTATAGAGCGAGAAGCACGCTCTTGTTTTCTGGAATCTCTAACACAGCAGGAAACGTGAGTGTGCTGAGAACAAAAGAACGGTGTTTCCTACACATACGGACCTTATCTAGTCCAACTCTGCTTCTGAAACTGATACAAAGCACTGGTCCTCTAACATCCAATGCTTGTCAGTTAAGATGGGGATCATGTGAGCTTCATGAACGATGTAGTTCGTTTGAGCACAAAAGTGACTGTCCTTACCTTAAACGAATTCTTCCTTGTAGGAAGACACAGAGTCTGGGATTTAACTCCATTTCTGAAGGGAAAAACACAGCATAGTTCTCATCCATGGATCACAATCTGCTTTAGAGCGAGAAGCACGCTCTTGCTTTCTAAAGTCTCTAAGACAGCAGGAAATGTGAGTGCGCTGAGAACAAAAGAACGGAGTTTCGTAAACATACGGACCATATGTAGTACAAATCTTCTTCTGAAACTGATACAAAGCACTGGTCCTCTACCATCCAATGCTTGTCAGTTAAGATGGGAAACGTGTGAGCTTCATGAACGATGTAGATCGTTTGAGCAGAAAAGTGACTGCCCTTACCTTAAACGAAGTCTTGCTTGTAGGAAGACACAGAGTCTGGGATTTAACTCCATTTCTGAAGGGAAACACACAGCATAGTTCTCATCCATGGATCACAATCTGCTTTAGAGCGAGAAGCACGCTCTTGCTTTCTAAAGTCTCTAAGAGACCAGGAAACGTGAGTGCGCTGAGAACAAAAGAACGATGTTTCCTACACATACGGACCATATCTAGTCCAACTCTGTTTCTGAAACTGACACAAAGCACTGGTCCTCTAACATCCAATGCTTGTCAGTTAAGATGAGAATCGTATGAGCTTTGAGAATGATGTAGTTCCTTTGAACTGAAAAGTGACTGCCCTTACCTGTAACGAAGTCTTGCTTGTAGTAAGACACAGAGCCTGGGATTTAACTCCATCTCTGAAGGGAAACACACAGCAGAGTTCTCATCCATGGATCACACTCTGCTTTAGAGCGAGAAGCACGCTCTGGTTTTCTGGAATCTCTAACACAGCAGGAAACGTGAGTGTGCTGAGAACAAAAGAACGGAGTTTCGTAAACATAAGGACCATAGGTAGTACAAATCTTCTTCTGAAACTGATACAAAGCACTGGTCCTCTCCCATCCAATGCTTGTCAGTTAAGATGGGAAACGTGTGAGCTTCATGAACGATGTAGATCGTTTGAGCAGAAAAGTGACTGCCCTTACCTTAAACGAAGTCTTGCTTGTAGGAAGACACAGAGTCTGGGATTTAACTCCATTTCTGAAGGGAAACACACAGCATAGTTCTCATCCATGGATCACACTCTGCTTTACAGCAAGAAGCACGCTCTTGCTTTCTAAAGTCTCTAAGACAGCAGGAAATCTGAGTGTGCCCAGAACAAAAGAACGGAGTTTCGTAAACATACAGACCATATGTAGTCCAAATCTTCTTCTGAAACTGATACAAAGCACTGGTCCTCTAACATCCAATGCTTGTCAGTTAAGATGGGAAACGTGTGAGCTTCATGAACGATGTAGTTCGTTTGAGCAGAAAAGTGACTGCCCTTACCTTAAACGAAGTCTTGCTTGTATGAAGACACAGAGCCTGGGATTTAACTCCATCTCTGAAGGGAAACACACAGCAGAGTTCTCATCCATGGATCACACTCTGCTATAGAGCGAGAAGCACGCTCTTGTTTTCTGGAATCTCTAACACAGCAGGAAACGTGAGTGTGCTGAGAACAAAAGAACGGTGTTTCCTACACATACGGACCTTATCTAGTCCAACTCTGCTTCTGAAACTGATACAAAGCACTGGTCCTCTAACATCCAATGCTTGTCAGTTAAGATGGGGATCATGTGAGCTTCATGAACGATGTAGTTCGTTTGAGCACAAAAGTGACTGTCCTTACCTTAAACGAATTCTTCCTTGTAGGAAGACACAGAGTCTGGGATTTAACTCCATTTCTGAAGGGAAAAACACAGCATAGTTCTCATCCATGGATCACAATCTGCTTTAGAGCGAGAAGCACGCTCTTGCTTTCTAAAGTCTCTAAGACAGCAGGAAATGTGAGTGCGCTGAGAACAAAAGAACGGAGTTTCGTAAACATACGGACCATATGTAGTACAAATCTTCTTCTGAAACTGATACAAAGCACTGGTCCTCTACCATCCAATGCTTGTCAGTTAAGATGGGAAACGTGTGAGCTTCATGAACGATGTAGTTAGTTTGAGCAGAAAAGTGACTGCCCTTACCTTAAACGAAGTCTTGCTTGTAGGAAGACACAGAGTCTGGGATTTAACTCCATTTCTGAAGGGAAACACACAGTATAGTCTTATCCATGGATCACAATCTGCTTTAGAGCGAGAAGCACGCTCTTGCTTTCTAAAGTCTCTAAGAGACCAGGAAACGTGAGTGCGCTGAGAACAAAAGAACGGTGTTTCCTACACATACGGACCATATCTAGTCCAACTCTGTTTCTGAAACTGACATAAAGCACTGGTCCTCTAACATCCAATGCTTGTCAGTTAAGATGAGAAACGTATGAGCTTTGAGAATGATGTAGTTCCTTTGAACTGAAAAGTGACTGCCCTTACCTGTAACGAAGTCTTGCTTGTAGTAAGACACAGAGCCTGGGATTTAACTCCATCTCTGAAGGGAAACACACAGCAGAGTTCTCATCCATGGATCACACTCTGCTTTAGAGCGAGAAGCACGCTCTTGTTTTCTGGAGTCTCTAACACAGCAGGAAATGTGAGTGTGCTGAGAACAAAAGAACGGGGTTTCCTACACATACGGACCATATCTAGTCCAACTCTGCTTCTGAAACTGATACAAAGCACTGGTCCTCTAACATCCAATGCTTGTCTGTTAAGATAAGAAACGTGTGAGCTTCGTGAATGATGTAGTTCGTTTGAGATGACAAGTGACTGCCCTTACCTGAAATGAAGTCTTGCTTATAGGAAGACACAGAGCCTGGGATTTAACTCCATTTCTGAAGGGAAACACACAGCATAGTTCTCACCCATGGATCACACTCTGCTTTACAGCAAGAAGCACGCTCTTGCTTTCTAGAGTCTCTAATACAGCAGGAAATCTGAGTGTGCCCAGAACAAAAGAATGGAGTTTCGTAAACATACGGACCATATGTAGTCCAAATCTTCTTCTGAAACTGATACAAAGCACTGGTCCTCTAACATCCAATGCTTGTCAGTTAAGATGGGAAACGTATGAGCTTCATGAACGATGTAGTTCGTTTGAGCAGAAAAGTGACTGCCCTTACCTTAAACGAAGTCTTGCTTGTAGGAAGACACAGAGTCTGGGATTTAACTCCATTTCTGAAGGAAAACACACAGCATAGTTCTCATCCATGGATCACAATCTGCTTTAGAGCGAGAAGCACGCTCTTGCTTTCTAAAGTCTCTAAGAGACCAGGAAACTTGAGTGCGCTGAGAACAAAAGAACGGTGTTTCCTACACATACGGACCATATCTAGTCCAACTCTGTTTCTGAAACTGACACAAAGCACTGGTCCTCTAACATCCAATGCTTGTCAGTTAAGATGAGAAACGTATGAGCTTTGAGAATGATGCAGTTCCTTTGAACTGAAAAGTGACTGCCCTTACCTGTAACGAAGTCTTGCTTGTAGTAAGACACAGAGCCTGGGATTTAACTCCATCTCTGAAGGGAAACACACAGCAGAGTTCTCATCCATGGATCACACTCTGCTTTAGAGCGAGAAGCACACTCTTGTTTTCTGGAGTCTCTGACACAGCAGGAAACGTGAGTGTGCTGAGAACAAAAGAACGGTGTTTCCTACACATACGAACCATATCTAGTCCAACTCTGCTTCTGAAACTGATACAAAGCACTGGTCCCCTATCATCCAATGCTAGTCAGTTAAGATGGGAAACATGTGAGCTTCATGAACGATGTAGTTCGTTTGAGCACAAAAGTGACTGCCCTTACCTTAAACGAATTCTTGCTTGAAGGAAGACACAGAGTCTGGGATTTAACTCCATTACTGAAGGGAAACACACAGCATAGTTCTCATCCATGGATCACAATCTGCTTTAGAGCGAGAAGCACGCTCTTGCTTTCTAAAGTCTCTAAGACAGCAGGAAACGTGAGTGCGCTGAGAACAAAAGAACTGTGTTTCCTACACATACGGACCATATCTAGTCCAACTCTGTTTCTGAAACTGACACAAAGCACTGGTCCTCTAACATCCAATGCTTGTCAGTTAAGATGAGATACGTATGAGCTTTGAGAATGATGTAGTTCCTTTGAACTGAAAAGTGACTGCCCTTACCTGTAACGAAGTCTTGCTTGTAGTAAGACACAGAGCCTGGGATTTAACTCTATCTCTGAAGGGAAACACACAGCAGAGTTCTCATCCATGGATCACACTGTGCTTTAGAGCGAGAAGCACGCTCTTGTTTTCTGGAGTCTCTAACACAGCAGGAAACGTGAGTGTGCTGAGAACAAAAGAACGGTGTTTCCTACACATACGGACCATATCTAGTCCAACTCTGCTTCTGAAACTGATACAAAGCACTGGTCCTCTAACATCCAATGCTTGTCTGTTAAGATAAGAAATGTGTGAGCTTCGTGAATGATGTAGTTCGTTTGAGATGACAAGTGACTGCCCTTACCTGAAACGAAGTCTTGCTATATAGGAAGACACAGAGCCTGGGATTTAACTCCATTTCTGAAGGGAAACACACAGCATAGTTCTCACCCATGGATCACACTCTGCTTTACAGCAAGAAGCACGCTCTTGCATTCTAGAGTCTGTAATACAGCAGGAAATCTGAGTGTGCCCCGAACAAAAGAACGGAGTTTCGTAAACATACGGACCATATGTAGTCCAAATCTTCTTCTGAAACTGATACAAAGCACTGGTCCTCTAACATCCAATGCTTGTCAGTTAAGATGGGAAACGTGTGAGCTTCATGAACGATGTAGTTCCTTTGAGCAGAAAAGTGACTGCCCTTACCTTATACGGAGTCTTGCTTGTAGGAAGACACAGAGTCTGGGATTTAACTCCATTTCTGAAGGGAAACACAAAGCATAGTTCTCATCCATGGATCACAATCTGCTTTAGAGCGAGAAGCACGCTCTTGCTTTCTAAAGTCTCTAAGAGAGCAGGAAACGTGAGTGCGCTGAGAACAAAAGAACGGTGTTTCCTACACATACGGACCATTTCTAGTCCAACTCTGCTTCTGAAACTGATACAAAGCACTGGTCCTCTAAAATCCAATGCTTGTCAGTTAAGATGAGAAACGTGTGAGCTTTGAGAATGATGTAGTTCCTTTGAACTGAAAAGTGACTGCCCTTACCTTAAACGAAGTCTTGCTTGTAGGAAGACACAGAGTCTGGGATTTAACTCCATCTCTGAATGGAAACACACAGCATAGTTCTCATCCATGGATCACAATCTGCTTTAGAGCGAGAAGCACGCTCTTGCTTTCTAAAGTCTCTAAGAGACCAGGAAACGTGAGTGCGCTGAGAACAAAAGAACGGTGTTTCCTACACATACGGACCATATGTAGTCCCAATCTTCTTCTGAAACTGATACAAAGCACTGGTCCTCTACCATCCAATGCTTGTCAGTTAAGATGGGAAACGTGTGAGCTTCATGAACGATGTAGTTCGTTTGAGCACAAAAGTGACTGCCCTTACCTTAAACGAAGTCTTGCTTGTAGGAAGACACAGAGTCTGGGATTTAACTCCATTTCTGAAGGGAAACACACAGCATAGTTCTCATCCATGGATCACAATCTGCTTTAGAGCGAGAAGCACGCTCTTGCTTTCTAAAGTCTCTAAGACAGCAGGAAATCTGAGTGTGCCCAGAACAAAAGAACGGAGTTTCGTAAACATACAGACCATATGTAGTCCAAATCTTCTTCTGAAACTGATACAAATCACTGGTCCTCTAATATCCAATGCTTGTCAGTTAAGATGGGAAACGTGTGAGCTTCATGAACGATGTAGTTCGTTTGAGCAGAAAAGTGACTGCCCTTACCTTAAACGAAGTCTTGCTTGTATGAAGACACAGAGTCTGGGATTTAACTCCATTTCTGAAGGGAAACACACAGCATAGTTCTCATCCATGGATCACAATCTGCTTTAGAGCGAGAAGCACGCTCTTGCTTTCTAAAGTCTCTAAGAGACCAGGAAACGTGAGTGCGCTGAGAACAAAAGAACGGTGTTTCCTACACATACGGACCATATCTAGTCCAACTCTGTTTCTGAAACTGACACAAAGCACTGGTCCTCTAACATCCAATGCTTGTCAGTTAAGATGGGGAACATGTGAGCTTCATGAACGATGTAGTTCGTTTGAGCACTAAAGTGACTGCCCTTACCTTAAACGAATTCTTGCTTGTAGGAAGACACAGAGTCTGGGATTTAACTCCATTACTGAAGGGAAACACACAGCATAGTTCTCATCCATGGATCACAATCTGCTTTAGAGCGAGAAGCACGCTCTTGCTTTCTAAAATCTCTAAGACAGCAGGAAATGTGAGTGCGCTGAGAACAAAAGAACGGAGTTTCGTAAACATAAGGACCATATGTAGTACAAATCTTCTTCTGAAACTGATACAAAGCACTGGTCCTCTCCCATCCAATGCTTGTCAGTTAAGATGGGAAACGTGTGAGCTTCATGAACGATGTAGTTCGTTTGAGCAGAAAAGTGACTGCCCTTACCTTAAACGAAGTCTTGCTTTCCGGAAGACACAGAGTCTGGGATTTAACTCCATTTCTGAAGGGAAACACACAGCATAGTTCTCATCCATGGATCACAATCTGCTTTAGAGCGAGAAGCACGCTCTTGCTTTCTAAAGTCTCTAAGAGACCAGGAAACGTGAGTGCGCTGAGAACAAAAGAACGATGTTTCCTACACATACGGACCATATCTAGTCCAACTCTGTTTCTGAAACTGACACAAAGCACTGGTCCTCTAACATCCAATGCTTGTCAGTTAAGATGAGAAACGTATGAGCTTTGAGAATGATGTAGTTCCTTTGAACTGAAAAGTGACTGCCCTTACCTGTAACGAAGTCTTGCTTGTAGTAAGACACAGAGCCTGGGATTTAACTCCATCTCTGAAGGGAAACACACAGCAGAGTTCTCATCCATGGATCACACTCTGCTTTAGAGCGAGAAGCACGCTCTTGTTTTCTGGAATCTCTAACACAGCAGGAAACGTGAGTGTGCTGAGAACAAAAGAACGGTGTTTCCTTCACATACGGACCATATCTAGTCCAACTCTGCTTCTGAAACTGATACAAATCACTGGTCCTCTAACATCCAATGCTTGTCTGTTAAGATAAGAAACGTGTGAGCTTCGTGAATGATGTAGTTCGTTTGAGATGACAAGTGACTGCCCTTACCTGAAATGAAGTCTTGCTTATAGGAAGACACAGAGCCTGGGATTTAACTCCATTTCTGAAGGGAAACACACAGCATAGTTCTCACCCATGGATCACACTCTGCTTTACAGCAAGAAGCACGCTCTTGCTTTCTAAAGTCTCTAAGACAGCAGGAAATCTGAGTGTGCCCAGAACAAAAGAACGGAGTTTCGTAAACATACAGACCATATGTAGTCCAAATCTTCTTCTGAAACTGATACAAAGCACTGGTCCTCTAACATCCAATGCTTGTCAGTTAAGATGGGAAACGTGTGAGCTTCATGAACGATGTAGTTCGTTTGAGCAGAAAAGTGACTGCCCTTACCTTAAACGAAGTCTTGCTTGTATGAAGACACAGAGCCTGGGATTTAACTCCATCTCTGAAGGGAAACACACAGCAGAGTTCTCATCCATGGATCACACTCTGCTATAGAGCGAGAAGCACGCTCTTGTTTTCTGGAATCTCTAACACAGCAGGAAACGTGAGTGTGCTGAGAACAAAAGAACGGTGTTTCCTACACATACGGACCATATCTAGTCCAACTCTGCTTCTGAAACTGATACAAAGCACTGGTCCTCTAACATCCAATGCTTGTCTGTTAAGATAAGAAACGTGTGAGCTTCGTGAATGATGTAGTTCGTTTGAGATGACAAGTGACTGCCCTTACCTGAAATGAAGTCTTGCTTATAGGAAGACACAGGGCCTGGGATTTAACTCCATTTCTGAAGGGAAACACACAGCATAGTTCTCACCCATGGATCACACTCTGCTTTACAGCAAGAAGCACGCTCTTGCTTAATAAAGTCTCTAAGACAGCAGGAAATCTGAGTGTGCCCAGAACAAAAGAACGGAGTTTCGTAAACATACAGACCATATGTAGTCCAAATCTTCTTCTGAAACTAATACAAAGCACTGGTCCTCTAACATCCAATGCTTGTCAGTTTAGATGGGAAACGTGTGAGCTTCATGAACGATGTAGTTCGTTTGAGCAGAAAAGTGACTGCCCTTACCTTAAACGAAGTCTTGCTTGTATGAAGACACAGAGTCTGGGATTTCACTGCATTTCTGAAGGGAAACACACAGCATAGTTCTCATCCATGGATCACAATCTGCTTTAGAGCGAGAAGCACGCTCTTGCTTTCTAAAGTCTCTAAGAGACCAGGAAACGTGAGTGCGCTGAGAACAAAAGAACGGTGTTTCCTACACATACGGACCATATCTAGTCCAACTCTGTTTCTGAAACTGACACAAAGCACTGGTCCTCTAACATCAAATGCTTGTCAGTTAAGATGAGAAACGTATGAGCTTTGAGAATGATGTAGTTCCTTTGAACTGAAAAGTGACTGCCCTTACCTGTAACGAAGTCTTGCTTGTAGTAAGACACAGAGCCTGGGATTTAACTCCATCTCTGAAGGGAAACACACAGCAGAGTTCTCATCCATGGATCACACTCTGCTTTAGAGCGAGAAGCACGCTCTTGTTTTCTGGAGTCTCTAACACAGCAGGAAACGTAAGTGTGCTGAGAACAAAAGAACGGTGTTTCCTACACATACGGACCATATCTAGTCCAACTCTGCTTCTGAAACTGATACAAAGCACTGGTCCTCTAACATCCAATGCTTGTCAGTTAAGATGGGGATCATATGAGCTTCATGAACGATGTAGTTCGTTTGAGCACAAAAGTGACTGTCCTTACCTTAAACGAATTCTTCCTTGTAGGAAGACACAGAGTCTGGGATTTAACTCCATTTCTGAAGGGAAAAACACAGCATAGTTCTCATCCATGGATCACAATCTGCTTTAGAGCGAGAAGCACGCTCTTGCTTTCTAAAGTCTCTAAGACAGCAGGAAATGTGAGTGCGCTGAGAACAAAAGAACGGAGTTTCGTAAACATACGGACCATATGTAGTACAAATCTTCTTCTGAAACTGATACAAAGCACTGGTCCTCTACCATCCAATGCTTGTCAGTTAAGATGGGAAACGTGTGAGCTTCATGAACGATGTAGTTTGTTTGAGCAGAAAAGTGACTGCCCTTACCTTAAACGAAGTCTTGCTTGTAGGAAGACACAGAGTCTGGGATTTAACTCCATTTCTGAAGGGAAACACACAGCATAGTTCTCATCCATGGATCACAATCTGCTTTAGAGCGAAAACCACGCTCTTGCTTTCTAAAGTCTCTAAGAGACCAGGAAACGTGAGTGCGCTGAGAACAAAAGAACGGTGTTTCCTACACATACGGACCATTTCTAGTCCAACTCTGCTTCTGAAACTGATACAAAGCACTGGTCCTCTAAAATCCAATGCTTGTCAGTTAAGATGAAAAACGTGTGAGCTTTGAGAATGATGTAGTTCCTTTGAACTGAAAAGTGACTGCCCTTACCTGTAACGAAGTCTTGCTTGTAGTAAGACACAGAGCCTGGGATTTAACTCCATTTCTGAAGGGAAACACACAGCACAGTTCTCACCCATGGATCACACTCTGCTTTACAGCAAGAAGCACGCTCTTGCTTTCTAGAGTCTCTATTACAGCAGGAAATCTGAGTTTGCCCAGAACAAAAGAACGGAGTTTCGTAAACATACAGACCATATGTAGTCCAAATCTTCTTCTGAAACTGACACAAAGCACTGGTCCTCTAACATCCAATGCTTGTCAGTTAAGATGAGTAACGTATGAGCTTTGAGAATGATGTAGTTCCTTTGAACTGAAAAGTGACTGCCCTTACCTGTAACGAAGTCTTGCTTGTAGTAAGACACAGAGCCTGGGATTTAACTCTATCTCTGAAGGGAAACACACAGCAGAGTTCTCATCCATGGATCACACTCTGCTTTAGAGCGAGAAGCACGCTCTTGTTTTCTGGAGTCTCTAACACAGCAGGAAACGTGAGTGTGCTGAGAACAAAAGAACGGTGTTTCCTACACATACGGACCATATCTAGTCCAACTCTGCTTCTGAAACTGATACAATGCACTGGTCCTCTAACATCCAAGGCTTGTCAGTTAAGATGAGAAACGTGTGATCTTAGTGAACGATGTAGTTCGTTAGAGCAGAAAAGTGACTGCCCTTACATGAAACGAAGTCTTGCTTATAGGAAGACACAGAGCCTGGGATTTAACTCCATTTCTGAAGGGAAACAAACAGCATAGTTCTCACCCATGGATCACACTCTGCTTTACAGCAAGAAGCACGCTCTTGCTTTCTAGAGTCTCTAATACAGCAGGAAATCTGAGTGTGCCCAGAACAAAGGAACGGAGTTTCGTAAACATACGGACCATATGTAGTCCAAATCTTCTTCTGAAACTGATACAAAGCACTGGTCCTCTAACATCCAATGCTTGTCAGTTAAGATGGGAAACGTGTGAGCTTCATGACCGATGTAGTTCCTTTGAGCAGAAAAGTGACTGCCCTTACCTTAAACGGAGTCTTGCTTGTAGGAAGACACAGAGTCTTGGATTTAACTCCATTTCTGAAGGGAAACACAAAGCATAGTTCTCATCCATGGATCACAATCTGCTTTAGAGCGAGAAGCACGCTCTTGCTTTCTAAAGTCTCTAAGAGAGAAGGAAACGTGAGTGCGCTGAGAACAAAAGAACGGTGTTTCCTACACATACGGACCATTTCTAGTCCAACTCTGCTTCTGAAACTGATACAAAGCACTGGTCCTCTAAAATCCAATGCTTGTCAGTTAAGATGAGAAACGTGTGAGCTTTGAGAATGATGTAGTTCCTTTGAACTGAAAAGTGACTGCCCTTACCTTAAACGAAGTCTTGCTTGTAGGAAGACACAGAGTCTGGGATTTAACTCCATCTCTGAATGGAAACACACAGCATAGTTCTCATCCATGGATCACAATCTGCTTTAGAGCGAGAAGCACGCTCTTGCTTTCTAAAGTCTCTAAGAGACCAGGAAACGTGAGTGCGCTGAGAACAAAAGAACGGTGTTTCCTACACATACGGACCATATGTAGTCCAAATCTTCTTCTGAAACTGATACAAAGCACTGGTCCTCTACCATCCAATGCTTGTCAGTTAAGATGGGAAACGTGTGAGCTTCATGAACGATGTAGTTCGTTTCAGCACAAAAGTGACTGCCCTTACCTTAAACGAAGTCTTGCTTGTAGGAAGACACAGAGTCTGGGATTTAACTCCATTTCTGAAGGGAAACACACAGCATAGTTCTCATCCATGGATCACACTCTGCTTTAGAGCGAGAAGCACGCTCTTGCTTTCTAAAGTCTCTAAGACAGCAGGAAATCTGAGTGTGCCCAGAACAAAAGAACGGAGTTTCGTAAACATACAGACCATATGTAGTCCAAATCTTCTTCTGAAACTGATACAAAGCACTGGTCCTCTAATATCCAATGCTTGTCAGTTAAGATGGGAAACGTGTGAGCTTCATGAACGATGTAGTTCGTTTGAGCAGAAAAGTGACTGCCCTTACCTTAAACGAAGTCTTGCTTGTATGAAGACACAGAGTCTGGGATTTAACTCCATTTCTGAAGGGAAACACACAGCATAGTTCTCATCCATGGATCACAATCTGCTTTAGAGCGAGAAGCACGCTCTTGCTTTCTAAAGTCTCTAAGAGACCAGGAAACGTGAGTGTGCTGAGAACAAAAGAACGGTGTTTCCTACACATACGGACCATATCTAGTCCAACTCTGTTTCTGAAACTGACACAAAGCACTGGTCCTCTAACATCCAATGCTTGTCAGTTAAGATGAGAATCGTATGAGCTTTGAGAATGATGTAGTTCCTTTGAACTGAAAAGTGACTGCCCTTACCTGTAACGAAGTCTTGCTTGTAGTAAGACACAGAACCTGGGATTTAACTCCATCTCTGAAGAGAAAAACACAGCAGAGTTCTCATCCATGGATCACACTCTGCTTTAGAGCGAGAAGCACGCTCTTGTTTTCTGGAATCTCTAACACAGCAGGAAACGTGAGTGTGCTGAGAACAAAAGAACGGTGTTTCCTACACATACGGACCATATCTAGTCCAACTCTGCTTCTGAAACTGATACAAAGCACTGGTCCTCTAACATCCAATGCTTGTCTGTTAAGATAAGAAACGTGTGAGCTTCGTGAATGATGTAGTTCGTTTGAGATGACAAGTGACTGCCCTTACCTGAAATGAAGTCTTGCTTATAGGAAGACACAGAGCCTGGGATTTAACTCCATTTCTGAAGGGAAACACACAGCATAGTTCTCACCCATGGATCACACTCTGCTTTACAGCAAGAAGCACGCTCTTGCTTTCTAAAGTCTCTAAGACAGCAGGAAATCTGAGTGTGCCCAGAACAAAAGAACGGAGTTTCGTAAACATACAGACCATATGTAGTCCAAATCTTCTTCTGAAACTGATACAAAGCACTGGTCCTCTAACATCCAATGCTTGTCAGTTAACATGGGAAACGTGTGAGCTTCATGAACGATGTAGTTCGTTTGAGCAGAAAAGTGACTGCCCTTACCTTAAACGAAGTCTTGCTTGTATGAAGACACAGAGTCTGGGATTTAACTCCATTTCTGAAGGGAAACACACAGCATAGTTCTCATCCATGGATCACAATCTGCTTTAGAGCGAGAAGCACGCTCTTGCTTTCTAAAGTCTCTAAGAGACCAGGAAACGTGAGTGCGCTGAGAACAAAAAACGGTGTTTCCTACACATACGGACCATATCTAGTCCAACTCTGTTTCTGAAACTGACACAAAGCACTGGTCCTCTAACATCCAATGCTTGTCAGTTAAGATGAGAAACGTATGAGCTTTGAGAATGATGTAGTTCCTTTGAACTGAAAAGTGACTGCCCTTACCTGTAACGAAGTCTTGCTTGTAGTAAGACACAGAGCCTGGGATTTAACTCCATCTCTGAAGGGAAACACACAGCAGAGTTCTCATCCATGGATCACACTCTGCTTTAGAGCGAGAAGCACGCTCTTGTTTTCTGGAGTCTCTAACACAGCAGGAAACGTGAGTGTGCTGAGAACAAAAGAACGGTGTTTCCTACACATACGGACCATATCTAGTCCAACTCTGCTTCTGAAACTGATACAAAGCACTGGTCCTCTAACATCCAATGCTTGTCAGTTAAGATGGGGATCATGTGAGCTTCATGAACGATATAGTTCGTTTGAGCACAAAAGTGACTGCCCTTACCTTAAACGAATTCTTCCTTGTAGGAAGACACAGAGTCTGGGATTTAACTCCATTTCTGAAGGGAAACACACAGCATAGTTCTCATCCATGGATCACAATCTGCTTTAGAGCGAGAAGCACGCTCTTGCTTTCTAAAGTCTCTAAGACAGCAGGAAATGTGAGTGCGCTGAGAATAAAAGAACGGAGTTTCGTAAACATACGGACCATATGTAGTACAAATCTTCTTCTGAAACTGATACAAAGCACTGGTCCTCTACCATCCAATGCTTGTCAGTTAAGATGGGAAACGTGTGAGCTTCATGAACGATGTAGTTCGTTTGAGCAGAAAAGTGACTGCCCTTACCTTAAACGAAGTCTTGCTTGTAGGAAGACACAGAGTCTGGGATTTAACTCCATTTCTGAAGGGAAACACACAGCATAGTTCTTATCCATGGATCACAATCTGCTTTAGAGCGAGAAGCACGCTCTTGCTTTCTAAAGTCTCTAAGAGACCAGGAAACGTGAGTGCGCTGAGAACAAAAGAACGGAGTTTCCTACACATACGGACCATATCTAGTCCAACTCTGTTTCTGAAACTGACATAAAGCACTGGTCCTCTAACATCCAATGCTTGTCAGTTAAGATGAGAAACGTATGAGCTTTGAGAATGATGTAGTTCCTTTGAACTGAAAAGTGACTGCCCTTACCTTTAACGAAGTCTTGCTTGTAGTAAGACACAGAGCCTGGGATTTAACTCCATCTCTGAAGGGAAACACACAGCAGAGTTCTCATCCATGGATCACACTCTGCTTTAGAGCGAGAAGTACCCTCTTGTTTTCTGGAGTCTCTAACACAGCAGGAAATGTGAGTGTGCTGAGAACAAAAGAACGGTGTTTCCTACACATACGGACCATATCTAGTCCAACTCTGCTTCTGCAACTGATACAAAGCAATGGTCCTCTAACATCCAATGCTTGTCTGTTAAGATAAGAAACGTGTGAGCTTCGTGAATGATGTAGTTCGTTTGAGATGACAAGTGACTGCCCTTACCTGAAATGAAGTCTTGCTTATAGGAAGACACAGAGCCTGGGATTTAACTCCATTTCTGAAGGGAAACACACAGCATAGTTCTCACCCATGGATCACACTCTGCTTTACAGCAAGAAGCACGCTCTTGCTTTCTAGAGTCTCTAATACAGCAGGAAATCTGAGTGTGCCCAGAACAAAAGAACGGAGTTTCGTAAACATACGGACCATATGTAGTCCAAATCTTCTTCTGAAACTGATACAAAGCACTGGTCCTCTAACATCCAATGCTTTTCAGTTAAGATGGGAAACGTATGAGCTTCATGAACGATGTAGTTCGTTTGAGCAGAAAAGTGACTGCAATTACCTTAAACGAAGTCTTGCTTGTAGGAAGACACAGAGTCTGGGATTTAACTCCATTACTGAAGGGAAACACACAGCATAGTTCTCATCCATGGATCACAATCTGCTTTAGAGCGAGAAGCACGCTCTTGCTTTCTAAAGTCTCTAAGACAGCAGGAAACGTGAGTGCGCTGAGAACAAAAGAACTGTGTTTCCTACACATACGGACCATATCTAGTCCAACTCTGTTTCTGAAACTGACACAAAGCACTGGTCCTCTAACATCCAATGCTTGTCAGTTAAGATGAGTAACGTATGAGCTTTGAGAATGATGTAGTTCCTTTGAACTGAAAAGTGACTGCCCTTACCTGTAACGAAGTCTTGCTTGTAGTAAGACACAGAGCCTGGGATTTAACTCTATCTCTGAAGGGAAACACACAGCAGAGTTCTCATCCATGGATCACACTCTGCTTTAGAGCGAGAAGCACGCTCTTGTTTTCTGGAGTCTCTAACACAGCAGGAAACGTGAGTGTGCTGAGAACAAAAGAACGGTGTTTCCTACACATACGGACCATATCTAGTCCAACTCTGCTTCTGAAACTGATACAATGCACTGGTCCTCTAACATCCAAGGCTTGTCAGTTAAGATGAGAAACGTGTGATCTTAGTGAACGATGTAGTTCGTTAGAGCAGAAAAGTGACTGCCCTTACATGAAACGAAGTCTTGCTTATAGGAAGACACAGAGCCTGGGATTTAACTCCATTTCTGAAGGGAAACAAACAGCATAGTTCTCACCCATGGATCACACTCTGCTTTACAGCAAGAAGCACGCTCTTGCTTTCTAGAGTCTCTAATACAGCAGGAAATCTGAGTGTGCCCAGAACAAAGGAACGGAGTTTCGTAAACATACGGACCATATGTAGTCCAAATCTTCTTCTGAAACTGATACAAAGCACTGGTCCTCTAACATCCAATGCTTGTCAGTTAAGATGGGAAACGTGTGAGCTTCATGACCGATGTAGTTCCTTTGAGCAGAAAAGTGACTGCCCTTACCTTAAACGGAGTCTTGCTTGTAGGAAGACACAGAGTCTGGGATTTAACTCCATTTCTGAAGGGAAACACACAGCATAGTTCTCATCCATGGATCACAATCTGCTTTAGAGCGAGAAGCACGCTCTTGCTTTCTAAAGTCTCTAAGAGACCAGGAAACGTGAGTGCGCTGAGAACAAAAGAACGATGTTTCCTACACATACGGACCATATCTAGTCCAACTCTGTTTCTGAAACTGACACAAAGCACTGGTCCTCTAACATCCAATGCTTGTCAGTTAAGATGAGAATCGTATGAGCTTTGAGAATGATGTAGTTCCTTTGAACTGAAAAGTGACTGCCCTTACCTGTAACGAAGTCTTGCTTGTAGTAAGACACAGAGCCTGGGATTTAACTCCATCTCTGAAGGGAAACACACAGCAGAGTTCTCATCCATGGATCACACTCTGCTTTAGAGCGAGAAGCACGCTCTGGTTTTCTGGAATCTCTAACACAGCAGGAAACGTGAGTGTGCTGAGAACAAAAGAACGGAGTTTCGTAAACATAAGGACCATAGGTAGTACAAATCTTCTTCTGAAACTGATACAAAGCACTGGTCCTCTCCCATCCAATGCTTGTCAGTTAAGATGGGAAACGTGTGAGCTTCATGAACGATGTAGATCGTTTGAGCAGAAAAGTGACTGCCCTTACCTTAAACGAAGTCTTGCTTGTAGGAAGACACAGAGTCTGGGATTTAACTCCATTTCTGAAGGGAAACACACAGCATAGTTCTCATCCATGGATCACACTCTGCTTTACAGCAAGAAGCACGCTCTTGCTTTCTAAAGTCTCTAAGACAGCAGGAAATCTGAGTGTGCCCAGAACAAAAGAACGGAGTTTCGTAAACATACAGACCATATGTAGTCCAAATCTTCTTCTGAAACTGATACAAAGCACTGGTCCTCTAACATCCAATGCTTGTCAGTTAAGATGGGAAACGTGTGAGCTTCATGAACGATGTAGTTCGTTTGAGCAGAAAAGTGACTGCCCTTACCTTAAACGAAGTCTTGCTTGTATGAAGACACAGAGCCTGGGATTTAACTCCATCTCTGAAGGGAAACACACAGCAGAGTTCTCATCCATGGATCACACTCTGCTATAGAGCGAGAAGCACGCTCTTGTTTTCTGGAATCTCTAACACAACAGGAAACGTGAGTGTGCTGAGAACAAAAGAACGGTGTTTCCTACACATACGGACCTTATCTAGTCCAACTCTGCTTCTGAAACTGATACAAAGCACTGGTCCTCTAACATCCAATGCTTGTCAGTTAAGATGGGGATCATGTGAGCTTCATGAACGATGTAGTTCGTTTGAGCACAAAAGTGACTGTCCTTACCTTAAACGAATTCTTCCTTGTAGGAAGACACAGAGTCTGGGATTTAACTCCATTTCTGAAGGGAAAAACACAGCATAGTTCTCATCCATGGATCACAATCTGCTTTAGAGCGAGAAGCACGCTCTTGCTTTCTAAAGTCTCTAAGACAGCAGGAAATGTGAGTGCGCTGAGAACAAAAGAACGGAGTTTCGTAAACATACGGACCATATGTAGTACAAATCTTCTTCTGAAACTGATACAAAGCACTGGTCCTCTACCATCCAATGCTTGTCAGTTAAGATGGGAAACGTGTGAGCTTCATGAACGATGTAGTTAGTTTGAGCAGAAAAGTGACTGCCCTTACCTTAAACGAAGTCTTGCTTGTAGGAAGACACAGAGTCTGGGATTTAACTCCATTTCTGAAGGGAAACACACAGTATAGTCTTATCCATGGATCACAATCTGCTTTAGAGCGAGAAGCACGCTCTTGCTTTCTAAAGTCTCTAAGAGACCAGGAAACGTGAGTGCGCTGAGAACAAAAGAACGGGGTTTCCTACACATACGGACCATATCTAGTCCAACTCTGCTTCTGAAACTGATACAAAGCACTGGTCCTCTAACATCCAATGCTTGTCTGTTAAGATAAGAAACGTGTGAGCTTCGTGAATGATGTAGTTCGTTTGAGATGACAAGTGACTGCCCTTACCTGAAATGAAGTCTTGCTTATAGGAAGACACAGAGCCTGGGATTTAACTCCATTTCTGAAGGGAAACACACAGCATAGTTCTCACCCATGGATCACACTCTGCTTTACAGCAAGAAGCACGCTCTTGCTTTCTAGAGTCTCTAATACAGCAGGAAATCTGAGTGTGCCCAGAACAAAAGAATGGAGTTTCGTAAACATACGGACCATATGTAGTCCAAATCTTCTTCTGAAACTGATACAAAGCACTGGTCCTCTAACATCCAATGCTTGTCAGTTAAGATGGGAAACGTATGAGCTTCATGAACGATGTAGTTCGTTTGAGCAGAAAAGTGACTGCCCTTACCTTAAACGAAGTCTTGCTTGTAGGAAGACACAGAGTCTGGGATTTAACTCCATTTCTGAAGGAAAACACACAGCATAGTTCTCATCCATGGATCACAATCTGCTTTAGAGCGAGAAGCACGCTCTTGCTTTCTAAAGTCTCTAAGAGACCAGGAAACTTGAGTGCGCTGAGAACAAAAGAACGGTGTTTCCTACACATACGGACCATATCTAGTCCAACTCTGTTTCTGAAACTGACACAAAGCACTGGTCCTCTAACATCCAATGCTTGTCAGTTAAGATGAGAAACGTATGAGCTTTGAGAATGATGCAGTTCCTTTGAACTGAAAAGTGACTGCCCTTACCTGTAACGAAGTCTTGCTTGTAGTAAGACACAGAGCCTGGGATTTAACTCCATCTCTGAAGGGAAACACACAGCAGAGTTCTCATCCATGGATCACACTCTGCTTTAGAGCGAGAAGCACACTCTTGTTTTCTGGAGTCTCTGACACAGCAGGAAACGTGAGTGTGCTGAGAACAAAAGAACGGTGTTTCCTACACATACGAACCATATCTAGTCCAACTCTGCTTCTGAAACTGATACAAAGCACTGGTCCCCTATCATCCAATGCTAGTCAGTTAAGATGGGAAACATGTGAGCTTCATGAACGATGTAGTTCGTTTGAGCACAAAAGTGACTGCCCTTACCTTAAACGAATTCTTGCTTGAAGGAAGACACAGAGTCTGGGATTTAACTCCATTACTGAAGGGAAACACACAGCATAGTTCTCATCCATGGATCACAATCTGCTTTAGAGCGAGAAGCACGCTCTTGCTTTCTAAAGTCTCTAAGACAGCAGGAAACGTGAGTGCGCTGAGAACAAAAGAACTGTGTTTCCTACACATACGGACCATATCTAGTCCAACTCTGTTTCTGAAACTGACACAAAGCACTGGTCCTCTAACATCCAATGCTTGTCAGTTAAGATGAGATACGTATGAGCTTTGAGAATGATGTAGTTCCTTTGAACTGAAAAGTGACTGCCCTTACCTGTAACGAAGTCTTGCTTGTAGTAAGACACAGAGCCTGGGATTTAACTCTATCTCTGAAGGGAAACACACAGCAGAGTTCTCATCCATGGATCACACTGTGCTTTAGAGCGAGAAGCACGCTCTTGTTTTCTGGAGTCTCTAACACAGCAGGAAACGTGAGTGTGCTGAGAACAAAAGAACAGTGTTTCCTACACATACGGACCATATCTAGTCCAACTCTGCTTCTGAAACTGATACAAAGCACTGGTCCTCTAACATCCAATGCTTGTCTGTTAAGATAAGAAATGTGTGAGCTTCGTGAATGATGTAGTTCGTTTGAGATGACAAGTGACTGCCCTTACCTGAAACGAAGTCTTGCTTATAGGAAGACACAGAGCCTGGGATTTAACTCCATTTCTGAAGGGAAACACACAGCATAGTTCTCACCCATGGATCACACTCTGCTTTACAGCAAGAAGCACGCTCTTGCATTCTAGAGTCTGTAATACAGCAGGAAATCTGAGTGTGCCCCGAACAAAAGAACGGAGTTTCGTAAACATACGGACCATATGTAGTCCAAATCTTCTTCTGAAACTGATACAAAGCACTGGTCCTCTAACATCCAATGCTTGTCAGTTAAGATGGGAAACGTGTGAGCTTCATGAACGATGTAGTTCCTTTGAGCAGAAAAGTGACTGCCCTTACCTTATACGGAGTCTTGCTTGTAGGAAGACACAGAGTCTGGGATTTAACTCCATTTCTGAAGGGAAACACAAAGCATAGTTCTCATCCATGGATCACAATCTGCTTTAGAGCGAGAAGCACGCTCTTGCTTTCTAAAGTCTCTAAGAGAGCAGGAAACGTGAGTGCGCTGAGAACAAAAGAACGGTGTTTCCTACACATACGGACCATTTCTAGTCCAACTCTGCTTCTGAAACTGATACAAAGCACTGGTCCTCTAAAATCCAATGCTTGTCAGTTAAGATGAGAAACGTGTGAGCTTTGAGAATGATGTAGTTCCTTTGAACTGAAAAGTGACTGCCCTTACCTTAAACGAAGTCTTGCTTGTAGGAAGACACAGAGTCTGGGATTTAACTCCATCTCTGAATGGAAACACACAGCATAGTTCTCATCCATGGATCACAATCTGCTTTAGAGCGAGAAGCACGCTCTTGCTTTCTAAAGTCTCTAAGAGACCAGGAAACGTGAGTGCGCTGAGAACAAAAGAACGGTGTTTCCTACACATACGGACCATATGTAGTCCCAATCTTCTTCTGAAACTGATACAAAGCACTGGTCCTCTACCATCCAATGCTTGTCAGTTAAGATGGGAAACGTGTGAGCTTCATGAACGATGTAGTTCGTTTGAGCACAAAAGTGACTGCCCTTACCTTAAACGAAGTCTTGCTTGTAGGAAGACACAGAGTCTGGGATTTAACTCCATTTCTGAAGGGAAACACACAGCATAGTTCTCATCCATGGATCACAATCTGCTTTAGAGCGAGAAGCACGCTCTTGCTTTCTAAAGTCTCTAAGACAGCAGGAAATCTGAGTGTGCCCAGAACAAAAGAACGGAGTTTCGTAAACATACAGACCATATGTAGTCCAAATCTTCTTCTGAAACTGATACAAATCACTGGTCCTCTAATATCCAATGCTTGTCAGTTAAGATGGGAAACGTGTGAGCTTCATGAACGATGTAGTTCGTTTGAGCAGAAAAGTGACTGCCCTTACCTTAAACGAAGTCTTGCTTGTATGAAGACACAGAGTCTGGGATTTAACTCCATTTCTGAAGGGAAACACACAGCATAGTTCTCATCCATGGATCACAATCTGCTTTAGAGCGAGAAGCACGCTCTTGCTTTCTAAAGTCTCTAAGAGACCAGGAAACGTGAGTGCGCTGAGAACAAAAGAACGGTGTTTCCTACACATACGGACCATATCTAGTCCAACTCTGTTTCTGAAACTGACACAAAGCACTGGTCCTCTAACATCCAATGCTTGTCAGTTAAGATGGGGAACATGTGAGCTTCATGAACGATGTAGTTCGTTTGAGCACTAAAGTGACTGCCCTTACCTTAAACGAATTCTTGCTTGTAGGAAGACACAGAGTCTGGGATTTAACTCCATTACTGAAGGGAAACACACAGCATAGTTCTCATCCATGGATCACAATCTGCTTTAGAGCGAGAAGCACGCTCTTGCTTTCTAAAGTCTCTAAGACAGCAGGAAATGTGAGTGCGCTGAGAACAAAAGAACGGAGTTTCGTAAACATAAGGACCATATGTAGTACAAATCTTCTTCTGAAACTGATACAAAGCACTGGTCCTCTCCCATCCAATGCTTGTCAGTTAAGTTGGGAAACGTGTGAGCTTCATGAACGATGTAGTTCGTTTGAGCAGAAAAGTGACTGCCCTTACCTTAAACGAAGTCTTGCTTTCCGGAAGACACAGAGTCTGGGATTTAACTCCATTTCTGAAGGGAAACACACAGCATAGTTCTCATCCATGGATCACAATCTGCTTTAGAGCGAGAAGCACGCTCTTGCTTTCTAAAGTCTCTAAGAGACCAGGAAACGTGAGTGCGCTGAGAACAAAAGAACGATGTTTCCTACACATACGGACCATATCTAGTCCAACTCTGTTTCTGAAACTGACACAAAGCACTGGTCCTCTAACATCCAATGCTTGTCAGTTAAGATGAGAAACGTATGAGCTTTGAGAATGATGTAGTTCCTTTGAACTGAAAAGTGACTGCCCTTACCTGTAACGAAGTCTTGCTTGTAGTAAGACACAGAGCCTGGGATTTAACTCCATCTCTGAAGGGAAACACACAGCAGAGTTCTCATCCATGGATCACACTCTGCTTTAGAGCGAGAAGCACGCTCTTGTTTTCTGGAATCTCTAACACAGCAGGAAACGTGAGTGTGCTGAGAACAAAAGAACGGTGTTTCCTTCACATACGGACCATATCTAGTCCAACTCTGCTTCTGAAACTGATACAAATCACTGGTCCTCTAACATCCAATGCTTGTCTGTTAAGATAAGAAACGTGTGAGCTTCGTGAATGATGTAGTTCGTTTGAGATGACAAGTGACTGCCCTTACCTGAAATGAAGTCTTGCTTATAGGAAGACACAGAGCCTGGGATTTAACTCCATTTCTGAAGGGAAACACACAGCATAGTTCTCACCCATGGATCACACTCTGCTTTACAGCAAGAAGCACGCTCTTGCTTTCTAAAGTCTCTAAGACAGCAGGAAATCTGAGTGTGCCCAGAACAAAAGAACGGAGTTTCGTAAACATACAGACCATATGTAGTCCAAATCTTCTTCTGAAACTGATACAAAGCACTGGTCCTCTAACATCCAATGCTTGTCAGTTAAGATGGGAAACGTGTGAGCTTCATGAACGATGTAGTTCGTTTGAGCAGAAAAGTGACTGCCCTTACCTTAAACGAAGTCTTGCTTGTATGAAGACACAGAGCCTGGGATTTAACTCCATCTCTGAAGGGAAACACACAGCAGAGTTCTCATCCATGGATCACACTCTGCTATAGAGCGAGAAGCACGCTCTTGTTTTCTGGAATCTCTAACACAGCAGGAAACGTGAGTGTGCTGAGAACAAAAGAACGGTGTTTCCTACACATACGGACCATATCTAGTCCAACTCTGCTTCTGAAACTGATACAAAGCACTGGTCCTCTAACATCCAATGCTTGTCTGTTAAGATAAGAAACGTGTGAGCTTCGTGAATGATGTAGTTCGTTTGAGATGACAAGTGACTGCCCTTACCTGAAATGAAGTCTTGCTTATAGGAAGACACAGGGCCTGGGATTTAACTCCATTTCTGAAGGGAAACACACAGCATAGTTCTCACCCATGGATCACACTCTGCTTTACAGCAAGAAGCACGCTCTTGCTTAATAAAGTCTCTAAGACAGCAGGAAATCTGAGTGTGCCCAGAACAAAAGAACGGAGTTTCGTAAACATACAGACCATATGTAGTCCAAATCTTCTTCTGAAACTAATACAAAGCACTGGTCCTCTAACATCCAATGCTTGTCAGTTTAGATGGGAAACGTGTGAGCTTCATGAACGATGTAGTTCGTTTGAGCAGAAAAGTTACTGCCCTTACCTTAAACGAAGTCTTGCTTGTATGAAGACACAGAGTCTGGGATTTCACTGCATTTCTGAAGGGAAACACACAGCATAGTTCTCATCCATGGATCACAATCTGCTTTAGAGCGAGAAGCACGCTCTTGCTTTCTAAAGTCTCTAAGAGACCAGGAAACGTGAGTGCGCTGAGAACAAAAGAACGGTGTTTCCTACACATACGGACCATATCTAGTCCAACTCTGTTTCTGAAACTGACACAAAGCACTGGTCCTCTAACATCAAATGCTTGTCAGTTAAGATGAGAAACGTATGAGCTTTGAGAATGATGTAGTTCCTTTGAACTGAAAAGTGACTGCCCTTACCTGTAACGAAGTCTTGCTTGTAGTAAGACACAGAGCCTGGGATTTAACTCCATCTCTGAAGGGAAACACACAGCAGAGTTCTCATCCATGGATCACACTCTGCTTTAGAGCGAGAAGCACGCTCTTGTTTTCTGGAGTCTCTAACACAGCAGGAAACGTAAGTGTGCTGAGAACAAAAGAACGGTGTTTCCTACACATACGGACCATATCTAGTCCAACTCTGCTTCTGAAACTGATACAAAGCACTGGTCCTCTAACATCCAATGCTTGTCAGTTAAGATGGGGATCATATGAGCTTCATGAACGATGTAGTTCGTTTGAGCACAAAAGTGACTGTCCTTACCTTAAACGAATTCTTCCTTGTAGGAAGACACAGAGTCTGGGATTTAACTCCATTTCTGAAGGGAAAAACACAGCATAGTTCTCATCCATGGATCACAATCTGCTTTAGAGCGAGAAGCACGCTCTTGCTTTCTAAAGTCTCTAAGACAGCAGGAAATGTGAGTGCGCTGAGAACAAAAGAACGGAGTTTCGTAAACATACGGACCATATGTAGTACAAATCTTCTTCTGAAACTGATACAAAGCACTGGTCCTCTACCATCCAATGCTTGTCAGTTAAGATGGGAAACGTGTGAGCTTCATGAACGATGTAGTTTGTTTGAGCAGAAAAGTGACTGCCCTTACCTTAAACGAAGTCTTGCTTGTAGGAAGACACAGAGTCTGGGATTTAACTCCATTTCTGAAGGGAAACACACAGCATAGTTCTCATCCATGGATCACAATCTGCTTTAGAGCGAAAACCACGCTCTTGCTTTCTAAAGTCTCTAAGAGACCAGGAAACGTGAGTGCGCTGAGAACAAAAGAACGGTGTTTCCTACACATACGGACCATTTCTAGTCCAACTCTGCTTCTGAAACTGATACAAAGCACTGGTCCTCTAAAATCCAATGCTTGTCAGTTAAGATGAAAAACGTGTGAGCTTTGAGAATGATGTAGTTCCTTTGAACTGAAAAGTGACTGCCCTTACCTGTAACGAAGTCTTGCTTGTAGTAAGACACAGAGCCTGGGATTTAACTCCATTTCTGAAGGGAAACACACAGCACAGTTCTCACCCATGGATCACACTCTGCTTTACAGCAAGAAGCACGCTCTTGCTTTCTAGAGTCTCTAATACAGCAGGAAATCTGAGTTTGCCCAGAACAAAAGAACGGAGTTTCGTAAACATACAGACCATATGTAGTCCAAATCTTCTTCTGAAACTGACACAAAGCACTGGTCCTCTAACATCCAATGCTTGTCAGTTAAGATGAGTAACGTATGAGCTTTGAGAATGATGTAGTTCCTTTGAACTGAAAAGTGACTGCCCTTACCTGTAACGAAGTCTTGCTTGTAGTAAGACACAGAGCCTGGGATTTAACTCTATCTCTGAAGGGAAACACACAGCAGAGTTCTCATCCATGGATCACACTCTGCTTTAGAGCGAGAAGCACGCTCTTGTTTTCTGGAGTCTCTAACACAGCAGGAAACGTGAGTGTGCTGAGAACAAAAGAACGGTGTTTCCTACACATACGGACCATATCTAGTCCAACTCTGCTTCTGAAACTGATACAATGCACTGGTCCTCTAACATCCAAGGCTTGTCAGTTAAGATGAGAAACGTGTGATCTTAGTGAACGATGTAGTTCGTTAGAGCAGAAAAGTGACTGCCCTTACATGAAACGAAGTCTTGCTTATAGGAAGACACAGAGCCTGGGATTTAACTCCATTTCTGAAGGGAAACAAACAGCATAGTTCTCACCCATGGATCACACTCTGCTTTACAGCAAGAAGCACGCTCTTGCTTTCTAGAGTCTCTAATACAGCAGGAAATCTGAGTGTGCCCAGAACAAAGGAACGGAGTTTCGTAAACATACGGACCATATGTAGTCCAAATCTTCTTCTGAAACTGATACAAAGCACTGGTCCTCTAACATCCAATGCTTGTCAGTTAAGATGGGAAACGTGTGAGCTTCATGACCGATGTAGTTCCTTTGAGCAGAAAAGTGACTGCCCTTACCTTAAACGGAGTCTTGCTTGTAGGAAGACACAGAGTCTTGGATTTAACTCCATTTCTGAAGGGAAACACAAAGCATAGTTCTCATCCATGGATCACAATCTGCTTTAGAGCGAGAAGCACGCTCTTGCTTTCTAAAGTCTCTAAGAGAGAAGGAAACGTGAGTGCGCTGAGAACAAAAGAACGGTGTTTCCTACACATACGGACCATTTCTAGTCCAACTCTGCTTCTGAAACTGATACAAAGCACTGGTCCTCTAAAATCCAATGCTTGTCAGTTAAGATGAGAAACGTGTGAGCTTTGAGAATGATGTAGTTCCTTTGAACTGAAAAGTGACTGCCCTTACCTTAAACGAAGTCTTGCTTGTAGGAAGACACAGAGTCTGGGATTTAACTCCATCTCTGAATGGAAACACACAGCATAGTTCTCATCCATGGATCACAATCTGCTTTAGAGCGAGAAGCACGCTCTTGCTTTCTAAAGTCTCTAAGAGACCAGGAAACGTGAGTGCGCTGAGAACAAAAGAACGGTGTTTCCTACACATACGGACCATATGTAGTCCAAATCTTCTTCTGAAACTGATACAAAGCACTGGTCCTCTACCATCCAATGCTTGTCAGTTAAGATGGGAAACGTGTGAGCTTCATGAACGATGTAGTTCGTTTCAGCACAAAAGTGACTGCCCTTACCTTAAACGAAGTCTTGCTTGTAGGAAGACACAGAGTCTGGGATTTAACTCCATTTCTGAAGGGAAACACACAGCATAGTTCTCATCCATGGATCACACTCTGCTTTAGAGCGAGAAGCACGCTCTTGCTTTCTAAAGTCTCTAAGACAGCAGGAAATCTGAGTGTGCCCAGAACAAAAGAACGGAGTTTCGTAAACATACAGACCATATGTAGTCCAAATCTTCTTCTGAAACTGATACAAAGCACTGGTCCTCTAATATCCAATGCTTGTCAGTTAAGATGGGAAACGTGTGAGCTTCATGAACGATGTAGTTCGTTTGAGCAGAAAAGTGACTGCCCTTACCTTAAACGAAGTCTTGCTTGTATGAAGACACAGAGTCTGGGATTTAACTCCATTTCTGAAGGGAAACACACAGCATAGTTCTCATCCATGGATCACAATCTGCTTTAGAGCGAGAAGCACGCTCTTGCTTTCTAAAGTCTCTAAGAGACCAGGAAACGTGAGTGTGCTGAGAACAAAAGAACGGTGTTTCCTACACATACGGACCATATCTAGTCCAACTCTGTTTCTGAAACTGACACAAAGCACTGGTCCTCTAACATCCAATGCTTGTCAGTTAAGATGAGAATCGTATGAGCTTTGAGAATGATGTAGTTCCTTTGAACTGAAAAGTGACTGCCCTTACCTGTAACGAAGTCTTGCTTGTAGTAAGACACAGAGCCTGGGATTTAACTCCATCTCTGAAGGGAAACACAAGCAGAGTTCTCATCCATGGATCACACTCTGCTTTAGAGCGAGAAGCACGCTCTTGTTTTCTGGAGTCTCTAACACAGCAGGAAACGTGAGTGTGCTGAGAACAAAAGAACGGTGTTTCCTACACATACGGACCATATCTAGTCCAACTCTGCTTCTGAAACTGATACAAAGCACTGGTCCTCTAACATCCAATGCTTGTCAGTTAAGATGGGGATCATGTGAGCTTCATGAACGATGTAGTTCGTTTGAGCACAAAAGTGACTGCCCTTACCTTAAACGAATTCTTCCTTGTAGGAAGACACAGAGTCTGGGATTTAACTCCATTTCTGAAGGGAAACACACAGCATAGTTCTCATCCATGGATCACAATCTGCTTTAGAGCGAGAAGCACGCTCTTGCTTTCTAAAGTCTCTAAGACAGCAGGAAATGTGAGTGCGCTGAGAACAAAAGAACGGAGTTTCGTAAACATACGGACCATATGTAGTCCAAATCTTCTTCTGAAACTGATACAAAGCACTGGTCCTCTAATATCCAATGCTTGTCAGTTAAGATGGGAAACGTGTGAGCTTCATGAACGATGTAGTTCGTTTGAGCAGAAAAGTGACTGCCCTTACCTTAAACGAAGTCTTGCTTGTAGGAAGACACAGAGTCTGGGATTTAACTCCATTTCTGAAGGGAAACACACAGCATAGTTCTCATCCATGGATCACAATCTGCTTTAGAGCGAGAAGCACGCTCTTGCTTTCTAAAGTCTCTAAGCGACCAGGAAACGAAAGTGCGCTGAGAACAAAAGAACGATGTTTCCTACACATACGGACCATATCTAGTCCAACTCTGTTTCTGAAACTGACACAAAGCACTGGTCCTCTAACATCCAATGCTTGTCAGTTAAGATGAGAAACGTATGAGCTTTGAGAATGATGTAGTTCCTTTGAACTGAAAAGTGACTGCCCTTACCTGTAACGAAGTCTTGCTTGTAGTAAGACACAGAACCTGGGATTTAACTCCATCTCTGAAGAGAAAAACACAGCAGAGTTCTCATCCATGGATCACACTCTGCTTTAGAGCGAGAAGCACGCTCTTGTTTTCTGGAATCTCTAACACAGCAGGAAACGTGAGTGTGCTGAGAACAAAAGAACGGTGTTTCCTACACATACGGACCATATCTAGTCCAACTCTGCTTCTGAAACTGATACAAAGCACTGGTCCTCTAACATCCAATGCTTGTCTGTTAAGATAAGAAACGTGTGAGCTTCGTGAATGATGTAGTTCGTTTGAGATGACAAGTGACTGCCCTTACCTGAAATGAAGTCTTGCTTATAGGAAGACACAGAGCCTGGGATTTAACTCCATTTCTGAAGGGAAACACACAGCATAGTTCTCACCCATGGATCACACTCTGCTTTACAGCAAGAAGCACGCTCTTGCTTTCTAAAGTCTCTAAGACAGCAGGAAATCTGAGTGTGCCCAGAACAAAAGAACGGAGTTTCGTAAACATACAGACCATATGTAGTCCAAATCTTCTTCTGAAACTGATACAAAGCACTGGTCCTCTAACATCCAATGCTTGTCAGTTAACATGGGAAACGTGTGAGCTTCATGAACGATGTAGTTCGTTTGAGCAGAAAAGTGACTGCCCTTACCTTAAACGAAGTCTTGCTTGTATGAAGACACAGAGTCTGGGATTTAACTCCATTTCTGAAGGGAAACACACAGCATAGTTCTCATCCATGGATCACAATCTGCTTTAGAGCGAGAAGCACGCTCTTGCTTTCTAAAGTCTCTAAGAGACCAGGAAACGTGAGTGCGCTGAGAACAAAAAACGGTGTTTCCTACACATACGGACCATATCTAGTCCAACTCTGTTTCTGAAACTGACACAAAGCACTGGTCCTCTAACATCCAATGCTTGTCAGTTAAGATGAGAAACGTATGAGCTTTGAGAATGATGTAGTTCCTTTGAACTGAAAAGTGACTGCCCTTACCTGTAACGAAGTCTTGCTTGTAGTAAGACACAGAGCCTGGGATTTAACTCCATCTCTGAAGGGAAACACACAGCAGAGTTCTCATCCATGGATCACACTCTGCTTTAGAGCGAGAAGCACGCTCTTGTTTTCTGGAGTCTCTAACACAGCAGGAAACGTGAGTGTGCTGAGAACAAAAGAACGGTGTTTCCTACACATACGGACCATATCTAGTCCAACTCTGCTTCTGAAACTGATACAAAGCACTGGTCCTCTAACATCCAATGCTTGTCAGTTAAGATGGGGATCATGTGAGCTTCATGAACGATATAGTTCGTTTGAGCACAAAAGTGACTGCCCTTACCTTAAACGAATTCTTCCTTGTAGGAAGACACAGAGTCTGGGATTTAACTCCATTTCTGAAGGGAAACACACAGCATAGTTCTCATCCATGGATCACAATCTGCTTTAGAGCGAGAAGCACGCTCTTGCTTTCTAAAGTCTCTAAGACAGCAGGAAATGTGAGTGCGCTGAGAATAAAAGAACGGAGTTTCGTAAACATACGGACCATATGTAGTACAAATCTTCTTCTGAAACTGATACAAAGCACTGGTCCTCTACCATCCAATGCTTGTCAGTTAAGATGGGAAACGTGTGAGCTTCATGAACGATGTAGTTCGTTTGAGCAGAAAAGTGACTGCCCTTACCTTAAACGAAGTCTTGCTTGTAGGAAGACACAGAGTCTGGGATTTAACTCCATTTCTGAAGGGAAACACACAGCATAGTTCTTATCCATGGATCACAATCTGCTTTAGAGCGAGAAGCACGCTCTTGCTTTCTAAAGTCTCTAAGAGACCAGGAAACGTGAGTGCGCTGAGAACAAAAGAACGGAGTTTCCTACACATACGGACCATATCTAGTCCAACTCTGTTTCTGAAACTGACATAAAGCACTGGTCCTCTAACATCCAATGCTTGTCAGTTAAGATGAGAAACGTATGAGCTTTGAGAATGATGTAGTTCCTTTGAACTGAAAAGTGACTGCCCTTACCTTTAACGAAGTCTTGCTTGTAGTAAGACACAGAGCCTGGGATTTAACTCCATCTCTGAAGGGAAACACACAGCAGAGTTCTCATCCATGGATCACACTCTGCTTTAGAGCGAGAAGTACCCTCTTGTTTTCTGGAGTCTCTAACACAGCAGGAAATGTGAGTGTGCTGAGAACAAAAGAACGGTGTTTCCTACACATACGGACCATATCTAGTCCAACTCTGCTTCTGCAACTGATACAAAGCAATGGTCCTCTAACATCCAATGCTTGTCTGTTAAGATAAGAAACGTGTGAGCTTCGTGAATGATGTAGTTCGTTTGAGATGACAAGTGACTGCCCTTACCTGAAATGAAGTCTTGCTTATAGGAAGACACAGAGCCTGGGATTTAACTCCATTTCTGAAGGGAAACACACAGCATAGTTCTCACCCATGGATCACACTCTGCTTTACAGCAAGAAGCACGCTCTTGCTTTCTAGAGTCTCTAATACAGCAGGAAATCTGAGTGTGCCCAGAACAAAAGAACGGAGTTTCGTAAACATACGGACCATATGTAGTCCAAATCTTCTTCTGAAACTGATACAAAGCACTGGTCCTCTAACATCCAATGCTTTTCAGTTAAGATGGGAAACGTATGAGCTTCATGAACGATGTAGTTCGTTTGAGCAGAAAAGTGACTGCAATTACCTTAAACGAAGTCTTGCTTGTAGGAAGACACAGAGTCTGGGATTTAACTCCATTACTGAAGGGAAACACACAGCATAGTTCTCATCCATGGATCACAATCTGCTTTAGAGCGAGAAGCACGCTCTTGCTTTCTAAAGTCTCTAAGACAGCAGGAAACGTGAGTGCGCTGAGAACAAAAGAACTGTGTTTCCTACACATACGGACCATATCTAGTCCAACTCTGTTTCTGAAACTGACACAAAGCACTGGTCCTCTAACATCCAATGCTTGTCAGTTAAGATGAGTAACGTATGAGCTTTGAGAATGATGTAGTTCCTTTGAACTGAAAAGTGACTGCCCTTACCTGTAACGAAGTCTTGCTTGTAGTAAGACACAGAGCCTGGGATTTAACTCTATCTCTGAAGGGAAACACACAGCAGAGTTCTCATCCATGGATCACACTCTGCTTTAGAGCGAGAAGCACGCTCTTGTTTTCTGGAGTCTCTAACACAGCAGGAAACGTGAGTGTGCTGAGAACAAAAGAACGGTGTTTCCTACACATACGGACCATATCTAGTCCAACTCTGCTTCTGAAACTGATACAATGCACTGGTCCTCTAACATCCAAGGCTTGTCAGTTAAGATGAGAAACGTGTGATCTTAGTGAACGATGTAGTTCGTTAGAGCAGAAAAGTGACTGCCCTTACATGAAACGAAGTCTTGCTTATAGGAAGACACAGAGCCTGGGATTTAACTCCATTTCTGAAGGGAAACAAACAGCATAGTTCTCACCCATGGATCACACTCTGCTTTACAGCAAGAAGCACGCTCTTGCTTTCTAGAGTCTCTAATACAGCAGGAAATCTGAGTGTGCCCAGAACAAAGGAACGGAGTTTCGTAAACATACGGACCATATGTAGTCCAAATCTTCTTCTGAAACTGATACAAAGCACTGGTCCTCTAACATCCAATGCTTGTCAGTTAAGATGGGAAACGTGTGAGCTTCATGACCGATGTAGTTCCTTTGAGCAGAAAAGTGACTGCCCTTACCTTAAACGGAGTCTTGCTTGTAGGAAGACACAGAGTCTTGGATTTAACTCCATTTCTGAAGGGAAACACAAAGCATAGTTCTCATCCATGGATCACAATCTGCTTTAGAGCGAGAAGCACACTCTTGCTTTCTAAAGTCTCTAAGAGAGCAGGAAACGTGAGTGCGCTGAGAACAAAAGAACGGTGTTTCCTACACATACGGACCATTTCTAGTCCAACTCTGCTTCTGAAACTGATACAAAGCACTGGTCCTCTAAAATCCAATGCTTGTCAGTTAAGATGAGAAACGTGTGAGCTTTGAGAATGATGTAGTTCCTTTGAACTGAAAAGTGACTGCCCTTACCTTAAACGAAGTCTTGCTTGTAGGAAGACAAAGAGTCTGGGATTTAACTCCATCTCTGAATGGAAACACACAGCATAGTTCTCATCCATGGATCACAATCTGCTTTAGAGCGAGAAGCACGCTCTTGCTTTCTAAAGTCTCTAAGAGACCAGGAAACGTAAGTGCGCTGAGAACAAAAGAACGGTGTTTCCTACACATACGGACCATATGTAGTCCAACTCTGCTTCTGAAACTGATACAAAGCACTGGTCCTCTACCATCCAATGCTTGTCAGTTAAGATGGGAAACGTGTGAGCTTCATGAACGATGTAGTTCGTTTCAGCACAAAAGTGACTGCCCTTACCTTAAACGAAGTCTTGCTTGTAGGAAGACACAGAGTCTGGGATTTAACTCCATTTCTGAAGGGAAACACACAGCATAGTTCTCATCCATGGATCACACTCTGCTTTAGAGCGAGAAGCACGCTCTTGCTTTCTAAAGTCTCTAAGACAGCAGGAAATCTGAGTGTGCCCAGAACAAAAGAACGGAGTTTCGTAAACATACAGACCATATGTAGTCCAAATCTTCTTCTGAAACTGATACAAAGCACTGGTCCTCTAATATCCAATGCTTGTCAGTTAAGATGGGAAACGTGTGAGCTTCATGAACGATGTAGTTCGTTTGAGCAGAAAAGTGACTGCCCTTACCTTAAACGAAGTCTTGCTTGTATGAAGACACAGAGTCTGGGATTTAACTCCATTTCTGAAGGGAAACACACAGCACAGTTCTCATCCATGGATCACAATCTGCTTTAGAGCGAGAAGCACGCTCTTGCTTTCTAAAGTCTCTAAGAGACCAGGAAACGTGAGTGTGCTGAGAACAAAAGAACGGTGTTTCCTACACATACGGACCATATCTAGTCCAACTCTGTTTCTGAAACTGACACAAAGCACTGGTCCTCTAACATCAAATGCTTGTCAGTTAAGATGAGAATCGTATGAGCTTTGAGAATGATGTAGTTCCTTTGAACTGAAAAGTGACTGCCCTTACCTGTAACGAAGTCTTGCTTGTAGTAAGACACAGAGCCTGGGATTTAACTCCATCTCTGAAGGGAAACACACAGCAGAGTTCTCATCCATGGATCACACTCTGCTTTAGAGCGAGAAGCACGCTCTTGTTTTCTGGAGTCTCTAACACAGCAGGAAACGTGAGTGTGCTGAGAACAAAAGAACGGTGTTTCCTACACATACGGACCATATCTAGTCCAACTCTGCTTCTGAAACTGATACAAAGCACTGGTCCTCTAACATCCAATGCTTGTCAGTTAAGATGGGGATCATGTGAGCTTCATGAACGATGTAGTTCGTTTGAGCACAAAAGTGACTGCCCTTACCTTAAACGAATTCTTCCTTGTAGGAAGACACAGAGTCTGGGATTTAACTCCATTTCTGAAGGGAAACACACAGCATAGTTCTCATCCATGGATCACAATCTGCTTTAGAGCGAGAAGCACGCTCTTGCTTTCTAAAGTCTCTAAGACAGCAGGAAATGTGAGTGCGCTGAGAACAAAAGAACGGAGTTTCGTAAACATACGGACCATATGTAGTACAAATCTTCTTCTGAAACTGATACAAAGCACTGGTCCTCTACCATCCAATGCTTGTCAGTTAAGATGGGAAACGTGTGAGCTTCATGAACGATGTAGTTCGTTTGAGCAGAAAAGTGACTGCCCTTACCATAAACGAAGTCTTGCTTGTAGGAAGACACAGAGTCTGGGATTTAACTCCATTTCTGAAGGGAAACACACAGCATAGTTCTCATCCATGGATCACAATCTGCTTTAGAGCGAGAAGCACGCTCTTGCTTTCTAAAGTCTCTAAGCGACCAGGAAACGAAAGTGCGCTGAGAACAAAAGAACGATGTTTCCTACACATACGGACCATATCTAGTCCAACTCTGTTTCTGAAACTGACACAAAGCACTGGTCCTCTAACATCCAATGCTTGTCAGTTAAGATGAGAAACGTATGAGCTTTGAGAATGATGTAGTTCCTTTGAACTGAAAAGTGACTGCCCTTACCTGTAACGAAGTCCTGCTTGTAGTAAGACACAGAACCTGGGATTTAACTCCATCTCTGAAGAAAAAACACAGCAGAGTTCTCATCCATGGATCACACTCTGCTTTAGAGCGAGAAGCACGCTCTTGTTTTCTGGAATCTCTAACACAGCAGGAAACGTGAGTGTGCTGAGAACAAAAGAACGGTGTTTCCTACACATACGGACCATATCTAGTCCAACTCTGCTTCTGAAACTGATACAAAGCACTGGTCCTCTAACATCCAATGCTTGTCTGTTAAGATAAGAAACGTGTGAGCTTCGTGAATGATGTAGTTCGTTTGAGATGACAAGTGACTGCCCTTACCTGAAATGAAGTCTTGCTTATAGGAAGACACAGAGCCTGGGATTTAACTCCATTTCTGAAGGGAAACACCCAGCATAGTTCTCACCCATGGATCACACTCTGCTTTACAGCAAGAAGCACGCTCTTGCTTTCTAAAGTCTCTAAGACAGCAGGAAATCTGAGTGTGCCCAGAACAAAAGAACGGAGTTTCGTAAACATACAGACCATATGTAGTCCAAATCTTCTTCTGAAACTGATACAAAGCACTGGTCCTCTAACATCCAATGCTTGTCAGTTAACATGGGAAACGTGTGAGCTTCATGAACGATGTAGTTCGTTTGAGCAGAAAAGTGACTGCCCTTACCTTAAACGAAGTCTTGCTTGTATGAAGACACAGAGTCTGGGATTTAACTCCATTTCTGAAGGGAAACACACAGCATAGTTCTCATCCATGGATCACAATCTGCTTTAGAGCGAGAAGCACGCTCTTGCTTTCTAAAGTCTCTAAGAGACCAGGAAACGTGAGTGCGCTGAGAACAAAAAACGGTGTTTCCTACACATAAGGACCATATCTAGTCCAACTCTGTTTCTGAAACTGACACAAAGCACTGGTCCTCTAACATCCAATGCTTGTCAGTTAAGATGAGAAACGTATGAGCTTTGAGAATGATGTAGTTCCTTTGAACTGAAAAGTGACTGCCCTTACCTGTAACGAAGTCTTGCTTGTAGTAAGACACAGAGCCTGGGATTTAACTCCATCTCTGAAGGGAAACACACAGCAGAGTTCTCATCCATGGATCACACTCTGCTTTAGAGCGAGAAGCACGCTCTTGTTTTCTGGAGTCTCTAACACAGCAGGAAACGTGAGTGTGCTGAGAACAAAAGAACGGTGTTTCCTACACATACGGACCATATCTAGTCCAACTCTGCTTCTGAAACTGATACAAAGCACTGGTCCTCTAACATCCAATGCTTGTCAGTTAAGATGGGGATCATGTGAGCTTCATGAACGATATAGTTCGTTTGAGCACAAAAGTGACTGCCCTTACCTTAAACGAATTCTTCCTTGTAGGAAGACACAGAGTCTGGGATTTAACTCCATTTCTGAAGGGAAACACACAGCATAGTTCTCATCCATGGATCACAATCTGCTTTAGAGCGAGAAGCACGCTCTTGCTTTCTAAAGTCTCTAAGACAGCAGGAAATGTGAGTGCGCTGAGAACAAAAGAACGGAGTTTCGTAAACATACGGACCATATGTAGTACAAACCTTCTTCTAAAACTGATACAAAGCACTGGTCCTCTACCATCCAATGCTTGTCAGTTAAGATGGGAAACGTGTGAGCTTCATGAACGATGTAGTTCGTTTGAGCAGAAAAGTGACTGCCCTTACCTTAAACGAAGTCTTGCTTGTAGGAAGACACAGAGTCTGGGATTTCACTCCATTTCTGAAGGGAAACACACAGCATAGTTCTCACCCATGGATCACACTCTGCTTTACAGCAAGAAGCACGCTCTTGCTTAATAAAGTCTCTAAGACAGCAGGAAATCTGAGTGTGCCCAGAACAAAAGAACGGAGTTTCGTAAACATACAGACCATATGTAGTCCAAATCTTCTTCTGAAACTAATACAAAGCACTGGTCCTCTAACATCCAATGCTTGTCAGTTTAGATGGGAAACGTGTGAGCTTCATGAACGATGTAGTTCGTTTGAGCAGAAAAGTGACTGACCTTACCTTAAACGAAGTCTCTCTTGTATGAAGACACAGAGTCTGGGATTTCACTCCATTTCTGAAGGGAAACACACAGCATAGTTCTCATCCATGGATCACAATCTGCTTTAGAGCGAGAAGCACGCTCTTGCTTTCTAAAGTCTCTAAGAGACCAGGAAACGTGAGTGCGCTGAGAACAAAAGAACGGTGTTTCCTACACATACGGACCATATCTAGTCCAACTCTGTTTCTGAAACTGACACAAAGCACTGGTCCTCTAACATCAAATGCTTGTCAGTTAAGATGAGAAACGTATGAGCTTTGAGAATGATGTAGTTCCTTTGAACTGAAAAGTGACTGCCCTTACCTGTAACGAAGTCTTGCTTGTAGTAAGACACAGAGCCTGGGATTTAACTCCATCTCTGAAGGGAAACACACAGCAGAGTTCTCATCCATGGATCACACTCTGCTTTAGAGCGAGAAGCACGCTCTTGTTTTCTGGAGTCTCTAACACAGCAGGAAACGTGAGTGTGCTGAGAACAAAAGAACGGTGTTTCCTACACATACGGACCATATCTAGTCCAACTCTGCTTCTGAAACTGATACAAAGCACTGGTCCTCTAACATCCAATGCTTGTCAGTTAAGATGGGGATCATGTGAGCTTCATGAACGATGTAGTTCGTTTGAGCACAAAAGTGACTGTCCTTACCTTAAACGAATTCTTCCTTGTAGGAAGACACAGAGTCTGGGATTTAACTCCATTTCTGAAGGGAAAAACACAGCATAGTTCTCATCCATGGATCACAATCTGCTTTAGAGCGAGAAGCACGCTCTTGCTTTCTAAAGTCTCTAAGACAGCAGGAAATGTGAGTGCGCTGAGAACAAAAGAACGGAGTTTCGTAAACATACGGACCATATGTAGAACAAATCTTCTTCTGAAACTGATACAAAGCACTGGTCCTCTACCATCCAATGCTTGTCAGTTAAGATGGGAAACGTGTGAGCTTCATGAACGATGTAGTTCGTTTGAGCAGAAAAGTGACTGCCCTTACCTTAAACGAAGTCTTTCTTGTAGGAAGACACAGAGTCTGGGATTTAACTCCATTTCTGAAGGGAAACACACAGCATAGTTCTCATCCATGGATCACAATCTGCTTTAGAGCGAGAAGCACGCTCTTGCTTTCTAAAGTCTCTAAGAGACCAGGAAACGTGAGTGCGCTGAGAACAAAAGAACGGTGTTTCCTACACATACGGACCATATCTAGTCCAACTCTGTTTCTGAAACTGACACAAAGCACTGGTCCTCTAACATCAAATGCTTGTCAGTTAAGATGAGAAACCTATGAGCTTTGAGAATGATGTAGTTCCTTTGAACTGAAAAGTGACTGCCCTTACCTGTAACGAAGTCTTGCTTGTAGTAAGACACAGAGCCTGGGATTTAACTCCATCTCTGAAGGGAAACACACAGCAGAGTTCTCATCCATGGATCACACTCTGCTTTAGAGCGAGAAGCATGCTCTTGTTTTCTGGAGTCTCTAACACAGCAGGAAACGTAAGTGTGCTGAGAACAAAAGAACGGTGTTTCCTACACATACGGACCATATCCAGTCCAACTCTGCTTCTGAAACTGATACAAAGCACTGGTCCTCTAACATCCAATGCTTGTCAGTTAAGATGGGGATCATGTGAGCTTCATGAACGATGTAGTTCGTTTGAGCACAAAAGTGACTGTCCTTACCTTAAACGAATTCTTCCTTGTAGGAAGACACAGAGTCTGGGATTTAACTCCATTTCTGAAGGGAAAAACACAGCATAGTTCTCATCCATGGATCACAATCTGCTTTAGAGCGAGAAGCACGCTCTTGCTTTCTAAAGTCTCTAAGACAGCAGGAAATGTGAGTGCGCTGAGAACAAAAGAACGGAGTTTCGTAAACATACGGACCATATGTAGTACAAATCTTCTTCTGAAACTGATACAAAGCACTGGTCCTCTACCATCCAATGCTTGTCAGTTAAGATGGGAAACGTGTGAGCTTCATGAACGATGTAGTTCGTTTGAGCAGAAAAGTGACTGCCCTTACCTTAAACGAAGTCTTGCTTGTAGGAAGACACAGAGTCTGGGATTTAACTCCATTTCTGAAGGGAAACACACAGCATAGTTCTTATCCATGGATCACAATCTGCTTTAGAGCGAGAAGCACGCTCTTGCTTTCTAAAGTCTCTAAGAGACCAGGAAACGTGAGTGCGCTGAGAACAAAAGAACGGTGTTTCCTACACATACGGACCATATCTAGTCCAACTCTGTTTCTGAAACTGACATAAAGCACTGGTCCTCTAACATCCAATGCTTGTCAGTTAAGATGAGAAACGTATGAGCTTTGAGAATGATGTAGTTCCTTTGAACTGAAAAGTGACTGCCCTTACCTTTAACGAAGTCTTGCTTGTAGTAAGACACAGAGCCTGGGATTTAACTCCATCTCTGAAGGGAAACACACAGCAGAGTTCTCATCCATGGATCACACTCTGCTTTAGAGCGAGAAGCACGCTCTTGCTTTCTAAAGTCTCTAAGAGACCAGGAAACTTGAGTGCGCTGAGAACAAAAGAACGGTGTTTCCTACACATAGGGACCATATCTAGTCCAACTCTGTTTCTGAAACTGACACAAAGCACTGGTCCTCTAACATCCAATGCTTGTCAGTTAAGATGAGAAACGTATGAGCTTTGAGAATGATGCAGTTCCTTTGAACTGAAAAGTGACTGCCCTTACCTGTAACGAAGTCTTGCTTGTAGTAAGACACAGAGCCTGGGATTTAACTCCATCTCTGAAGGGAAACACACAGCAGAGTTCTCATCCATGGATCACACTCTGCTTTAGAGCGAGAAGCACACTCTTGTTTTCTGGAGTCTCTGACACAGCAGGAAACGTGAGTGTGCTGAGAACAAAAGAACGGTGTTTCCTACACATACGGACCATATCTATTCCAACTCTGCTTCTGAAACTGATACAATGCACTGGTCCTCTAACATCCAAGGCTTGTCAGTTAAGATGAGAAACGTGTGATCTTAGTGAACGATGTAGTTCGTTAGAGCAGAAAAGTGACTGCCCTTACATGAAACGAAGTCTTGCTTATAGGAAGACACAGAGCCTGGGATTTAACTCCATTTCTAAAGGGAAACAAACAGCATAGTTCTCACCCATGGATCACACTCTGCTTTAGAGCGAGAAGCACGCTCTTGCTTTCTAAAGTCTCTAAGACAGCAGGAAATTTGAGTGTGCCCAGAACAAAAGAACGGAGTTTCGTAAACATACAGACCATATGTAGTCCAAATCTTCTTCTGAAACTGATACAAAGCACTGGTCCTCTAATATCCAATGCTTGTCAGTTAAGATGGGAAACGTGTGAGCTTCATGAACGATGTAGTTCGTTTGAGCAGAAAAGTGACTGCCCTTACCTTAAACGAAGTCTTGCTTGTATGAAGACACAGAGTCTGGGATTTAACTCCATTTCTGAAGGGAAACACACAGCATAGTTCTCATCCATGGATCACAATCTGCTTTAGAGCGAGAAGCACGCTCTTGCTTTCTAAAGTCTCTAAGAGACCAGGAAACGTGAGTGTGCTGAGAACAAAAGAACGGTGTTTCCTACACATACGGACCATATCTAGTCCAACTCTGTTTCTGAAACTGACACAAAGCACTGGTCCTCTAACATCAAATGCTTGTCAGTTAAGATGAGAATCGTATGAGCTTTGAGAATGACGTAGTTCCTTTGAACTGAAAAGTGACTGCCCTTACCTGTAACGAAGTCTTGCTTGTAGTAAGACACAGAGCCTGGGATTTAACTCCATCTCTGAAGGGAAACACACAGCAGAGTTCTCATCCATGGATCACACTCTGCTTTAGAGCGAGAAGCACGCTCTTGTTTTCTGGAGTCTCTAACACAGCAGGAAACGTGAGTGTGCTGAGAACAAAAGAACGGTGTTTCCTACACATACGGACCATATCTAGTCCAACTCTGCTTCTGAAACTGATACAAAGCACTGGTCCTCTAACATCCAATGCTTGTCAGTTAAGATGGGGATCATGTGAGCTTCATGAACGATGTAGTTCGTTTGAGCACAAAAGTGACTGCCCTTACCTTAAACGAAGTCTTGCTTGTATGAAGACACAGAGTCTGGGATTTCCCTCCATTTCTGAAGGGAAACACACAGCATAGTTCTCATCCATGGATCACAATCTGCTTTAGAGCGAGAAGCACGCTCTTGCTTTCTAAAGTCTCTAAGAGACCAGGAAACGTGAGTGCGCTGAGAACAAAAGAACGGTGTTTCCTACACATACGGACCATATCTAGTCCAACTCTGTTTCTGAAACTGACACAAAGCACTGGTCCTCTAACATCAAATGCTTGTCAGTTAAGATGAGAAACGTATGAGCTTTGAGAATGATGTAGTTCCTTTGAACTGAAAAGTGACTGCCCTTACCTGTAACGAAGTCTTGCTTGTAGTAAGACACAGAGCCTGGGATTTAACTCCATCTCTGAAGGGAAACACACAGCAGAGTTCTCATCCATGGATCACACTCTGCTTTAGAGCGAGAAGCACGCTCTTGCTTTCTAAAGTCTCTAAGAGACCAGGAAACTTGAGTGCGCTGAGAACAAAAGAACGGTGTTTCCTACACATAGGGACCATATCTAGTCCAACTCTGTTTCTGAAACTGACACAAAGCACTGGTCCTCTAACATCCAATGCTTGTCAGTTAAGATGAGAAACGTATGAGCTTTGAGAATGATGCAGTTCCTTTGAACTGAAAAGTGACTGCCCTTACCTGTAACGAAGTCTTGCTTGTAGTAAGACACAGAGCCTGGGATTTAACTCCATCTCTGAAGGGAAACACACAGCAGAGTTCTCATCCATGGATCACACTCTGCTTTAGAGCGAGAAGCACACTCTTGTTTTCTGGAGTCTCTGACACAGCAGGAAACGTGAGTGTGCTGAGAACAAAAGAACGGTGTTTCCTACACATACGGACCATATCTAGTCCAACTCTGCTTCTGAAACTGATACAATGCACTGGTCCTCTAACATCCAAGGCTTGTCAGTTAAGATGAGAAACGTGTGATCTTAGTGAACGATGTAGTTCGTTAGAGCAGAAAAGTGACTGCCCTTACATGAAACGAAGTCTTGCTTATAGGAAGACACAGAACCTGGGATTTAACTCCATTTCTGAAGGGAAACAAACAGCATAGTTCTCACCCATGGATCACACTCTGCTTTACAGCAAGAAGCACGCTCTTGCTTTCTAGAGTCTCTAATACAGCAGGAAATCTGAGTGTGCCCAGAACAAAGGAACGGAGTTTCGTAAACATACGGACCATATGTAGTCCAAATCTTCTTCTGAAACTGATACAAAGCACTGGTCCTCTAACATCCAATGCTTGTCAGTTAAGATGGGAAACGTGTGAGCTTCATGACCGATGTAGTTCCTTTGAGCAGAAAAGTGACTGCCCTTACCTTAAACGGAGTCTTGCTTGTAGGAAGACACAGAGTCTTGGATTTAACTCCATTTCTGAAGGGAAACACAAAGCATAGTTCTCATCCATGGATCACAATCTGCTTTAGAGCGAGAAGCACGCTCTTGCTTTCTAAAGTCTCTAAGAGAGCAGGAAACGTGAGTGCGCTGAGAACAAAAGAACGGTGTTTCCTACACATACGGACCATTTCTAGTCCAACTCTGCTTCTGAAACTGATACAAAGCACTGGTCCTCTACCATCCAATGCTTGTCTGTTAAGATAAGAAACGTGTGAGCTTCGTGAATGATGTAGTTCGTTTGAGATGACAAGTGACTGCCCTTACCTGAAATGAAGTCTTGCTTATAGGAAGACACAGAGCCTGGGATTTAACTCCATTTCTGAAGGGAAACACACAGCAGAGTTCTCATCCATGGATCACACTCTGCTTTAGAGCGAGAAGCACGCTCTTGTTTTCTGGAGTCTCTAACACAGCAGGAAACGTGAGTGTGCTGAGAACAAAAGAACGGTGTTTCCTACACATACGGACCATATCTAGTCCAACTCTGCTTCTGAAACTGATACAAAGCACTGGTCCTCTAACATCCAATGCTTGTCAGTTAAGATGGGGATCATGTGAGCTTCATGAACGATATAGTTCGTTTGAGCACAAAAGTGACTGCCCTTACCTTAAACGAATTCTTCCTTGTAGGAAGACACAGAGTCTGGGATTTAACTCCATTTCTAAAGGGAAACACACAGCATAGTTCTCATCCATGGATCACAATCTGCTTTAGAGCGAGAAGCACGCTCTTGCTTTCTAAAGTCTCTAAGACAGCAGGAAATGTGAGTGCGCTGAGAACAAAAGAACGGAGTTTCGTAAACATACGGACCATATGTAGTACAAATCTTCTTCTGAAACTGATACAAAGCACTGGTCCTCTACCATCCAATGCTTGTCAGTTAAGATGGGAAACGTGTGAGCTTCATGAACGATGTAGTTCATTTGAGCAGAAAAGTGACTGCCCTTACCTTAAACGAAGTCTTTCTTGTAGGAAGACACAGAGTCTGGGATTTAACTCCATTTCTGAAGGGAAACACACAGCATAGTTCTTATCCATGGATCACAATCTGCTTTAGAGCGAGAAGCACGCTCTTGCTTTCTAAAGTCTCTAAGAGACCAGGAAACGTGAGTGCGCTGAGAACAAAAGAACGGTGTTTCCTACACATACGGACCATATCTAGTCCAACTCTGTTTCTGAAACTGACACAAAGCACTGGTCCTCTAACATCCAATGCTTGTCAGTTAAGATGAGAAACGTATGAGCTTTGAGAATGATGTAGTTCCTTTGAACTGAAAAGTGACTGCCCTTACCTGTAACGAAGTCTTGCTTGTAGTAAGACACAGAGCCTGGGATTTAACTCCATCTCTGAAGGGAAACACACAGCAGAGTTCTCATCCATGGATCACACTCTGCTTTAGAGCGAGAAGCACGCTCTTGTTTTCTGGAGTCTCTAACACAGCAGGAAACGTGAGTGTGCTGAGAACAAAAGAACGGTGTTTCCTACACATACGGACCATATCTAGTCCAACTCTGCTTCTGAAACTGATACAAAGCACTGGTCCTCTAACATCCAATGCTTGTCTGTTAAGATAAGAAACGTGTGAGCTTCGTGAATGATGTAGTTCGTTTGAGATGACAAGTGACTGCCCTTAACTGAAATGAAGTCTTGCTTATAGGAAGACACAGAGCCTGGGATTTAACTCCATTTCAGAAGGGAAACATACAGCAGAGTTCTCATCCATGGATCACACTCTGCTTTAGAGCGAGAAGCACGCTCTTGTTTTCTGGATTCTCTAACACAGCAGGAAACGTGAGTGTGCTGAGAACAAAAGAACGGTGTTTCCTACACATACGGACCATATCTAGTCCAACTCTGCTTCTGAAACTGATACAAAGCACTGGTCCCCTAACATCCAATGCTTGTCAGTTAAGATGGGAAACATGTGAGCTTCATGAACGATGTAGTTCGTTTGAGCAGAAAAGTGACTGCCCTTACCTTAAACGAATTCTTGCTTGTAGGAAGACACAGAGTCTGGGATTTAACTCCATTTCTGAAGGGAAACACACAGCATAGTTCTCATCCATGGATCACAATCTGCTTTAGAGCGAGAAGCACGCTCTTGCTTTCTAAAGTCTCTAAGAGACCAGGAAACTTGAGTGCGCTGAGAACAAAACAACGGTGTTTCCTACACATACGGACCATATCTAGTCCAAGTCTGTTTCTGAAACTGACACAAAGCACTGGTCCTCTAACATCCAATGCTTGTCAGTTAAGATGAGAAATGTATGAGCTTTGAGAATGATGTAGTTCCTTTGAACTGAAAAGTGACTGCCCTTACCTGTAACGAAGTCTTGCTTGTAGTAAGACACAGAGCCTGGGATTTAACTCCATCTCTGAAGGGAAACACACAACAGAGTTCTCATCCATGGATCACACTCTGCTTTAGAGCGAGAAGCACGCTCTTGATTTCTGGAGTCTCTAACACAGCAGGAAACGTGAGTGTGCTGAGAACAAAAGAACGGTGTTTCCTACACATACGGACCATTTCTAGTCCAACTCTGCTTCTGAAACTGATACAAAGCACTGGTCCTCTAAAATCCAATGCTTGTCAGTTAAGATGAGAAACGTGTGAGCTTTGAGAATGATGTAGTTCCTTTGAACTGAAAAGTGACTGCCCTTACCTGTAACGAAGTCTTGCTTGTAGTAAGACACAGAGCCTGGGATTTAACTCCATCTCTGAAGGGAAACACACAGCAGAGTTCTCATCCATGGATCACACTCTGCTTTAGAGCGAGAAGCACGCTCTTGCTTTCTGTAGTCTGTAACACAGCAGGAAACTTGAGTGTGCTGAGAACAAAATAACGGTGTTTCCTACACATACGGACCATATCTAGTCTAACTCTGCTTCTGAAACTGATACAAAGCACTGGTCCTCTAACATCCAATGCTTGTCTGTTAAGATAAGAAACGTGTGAGCTTCGTGAACGATGTAGTTCGTTTGAGATGACAAGTGACTGCCCTTACCTGAAACGAAGTCTTGCTTATAGGAAGACACAGAGCCTGGGATTTAACTCCATTTCAGAAGGGAAACATACAGCAGAGTTCTCATCCATGGATCACACTCTGCTTTAGAGCGAGAAGCACGCTCTTGTTTTCTGGATTCTCTAACACAGCAGGAAACGTGAGTGTGCTGGGAACAAAAGAACGGTGTTTCCTACACATACGGACCATATCTAGTCCAACTCTGCTTCTGAAACTGATACAAAGCACTGGTCCCCTAACATCCAATGCTTGTCAGTTAAGATGGGAAACATGTGAGCTTCATGAACGATGTAGTTCGTTTGAGCAGAAAAGTGACTGCCCTTACCTTAAACGAATTCTTGCTTGTAGGAAGACACAGAGTCTGGGATTTAACTCCATTTCTGAAGGGAAACACACAGCATAGTTCTCATCCATGGATCACAATCTGCTTTAGAGCGAGAAGCACGCTCTTGCTTTCTAAAGTCTCTAAGAGACCAGGAAACTTGAGTGCGCTGAGAACAAAAGAACGGTGTTTCCTACACATACGGACCATATCTAGTCCAAGTCTGTTTCTGAAACTGACACAAAGCACTGGTCCTCTAACATCCAATGCTTGTCAGTTAAGATGAGAAATGTATGAGCTTTGAGAATGATGTAGTTCCTTTGAACTGAAAAGTGACTGCCCTTACCTGTAACGAAGTCTTGCTTGTAGTAAGACACAGAGCCTGGGATTTAACTCCATCTCTGAAGGGAAACACACAACAGAGTTCTCATCCATGGATCACACTCTGCTTTAGAGCGAGAAGCACGCTCTTGATTTCTGGAGTCTCTAACACAGCAGGAAACGTGAGTGTGCTGAGAACAAAAGAACGGTGTTTCCTACACATACGGACCATTTCTAGTCCAACTCTGCTTCTGAAACTGATACAAAGCACTGGTCCTCTAAAATCCAATGCTTGTCAGTTAAGATGAGAAACGTGTGAGCTTTGAGAATGATGTAGTTCCTTTGAACTGAAAAGTGACTGCCCTTACCTGTAACGAAGTCTTGCTTGTAGTAAGACACAGAGCCTGGGATTTAACTCCATCTCTGAAGGGAAACACACAGCAGAGTTCTCATCCATGGATCACACTCTGCTTTAGAGCGAGAAGCACGCTCTTGCTTTCTGTAGTCTGTAACACAGCAGGAAACTTGAGTGTGCTGAGAACAAAATAACGGTGTTTCCTACACATACGGACCATATCTAGTCTAACTCTGCTTCTGAAACTGATACAAAGCACTGGTCCTCTAACATCCAATGCTTGTCTGTTAAGATAAGAAACGTGTGAGCTTCGTGAACGATGTAGTTCGTTTGAGATGACAAGTGACTGCCCTTACCTGAAACGAAGTCTTGCTTATAGGAAGACACAGAGCCTGGGATTTAACTCCATTTCTGAAGGGAAACACACAGCACAGTTCTCACCCATGGATCACACTCTGCTTTACAGCAAGAAGCACGCTCTTGCTTTCTAGAGTCTCTAATACAGCAGGAAATCTGAGTGTGCCCAGAACAAAAGAACGGAGTTTCATAAACATACGGACCATATGTAGTCCAAATCTTCTTCTGAAACTGATACAAAGCACTGGTCCTCTAACATCCAATGCTTGTCAGTTAAGATGGGAAACGTGTGAGCTTCATGAACGATGTAGTTCGTTTGAGCAGAAAAGTGACTGCCCTTACCTTAAACGAAGTCTTGCTTGTAGGAAGACACAGAGTCTGGGATTTAACTCCATTTCTGAAGGGAAACACACAGCATAGTTCTCATCCATGGATCACAATCTGCTTTAGAGCGAGAAGCACGCTCTTGCTTTCTAAAGTCTCTAAGAGTCCAGGAAACTTGAGTGCGCTGAGAACAAAAGAACAGTGTTTCCTACACATACGGACCATATCTAGTCCAACTCTGTTTCTGAAACTGACACAAAGCACTGGTCCTCTAACATCCAATGCTTGTCAGTTAAGATGAGAAACGTATGAGCTTTGAGAATGATGTAGTTCCTTTGAACTGAAAAGTGACTGCCCTTACCTGTAACGAAGTCTTGCTTGTAGTAAGACACAGAGCCTGGGATTTAACTCCATCTCTGAAGGGAAACACACAGCAGAGTTCTCATCCATGGATCACACTCTGCTTTAGAGCGAGAAGCACGCTCTTGTTTTAAGGAGTCTCTAACACAGCAGGAAACGTGAGTGTGCTGAGAACAAAAGAACGGTGTTTCCTACACATACGGACCATATCTAGTCCAACTCTGCTTCTAAACTGATACAAAGCACTGGTCCCCTAACATCCAATGCTTGTCAGTTAAGATGGGAAACATGTGAGCTTCATGAACGATGTAGTTCGTTTGAGCACAAAAGTGACTGCCCTTAACTTAAACGAAGTCTTGCTTATAGGAAGACACAGAGCCTGGGATTTAACTCCATTTCTGAAGGGAAAAACACAGCAGAGTTCTCATCCATGGATCACACTCTGCTTTAGAGCGAGAAGCACGCTCTTGCTTTCTGGAGTCTGTAACACAGCAGGAAACTTGAGTGTGCTGAGAACAAAAGAACGGTGTTTCCTACACATACGGACCATATCTAGTCCAACTCTGCTTCTGAAACTGATACAAAGCACTGGTCCTCTAACATCCAATGCTTGTCTCTTAAGATAAGAAACGTGTGAGCTTCGTGAACGATGTAGTTCGTTTGAGATGACAAGTGACTGCCCTTACCTGAAACGAAGTCTTGCTTATAGGAAGACACAGAGCCTGGGATTTAACTCCATTTCTGAAGGGAAACACACAGCACAGTTCTCACCCATGGATCACACTCTGCTTTACAGCAAGAAGCACGCTCTTGCTTTCTAGAGTCTCTAATACAGCAGGAAATCTGAGTGTGCCCAGAACAAAAGAACGGAGTTTCGTAAACATACGGACCATATGTAGTCCAAATCTTCTTCTGAAACTGATACAAAGCACTGGTCCTCTAACATCCAATGCTTGTCAGTTAAGACTGGAAACGTGTGAGCTTCATGAACGATGTAGTTCGTTTGAGCAGAAAAGTGACTGCCCTTACCTTAAACGAAGTCTTGCTTGTAGGAAGACACAGAGTCTGGGATTTAACTCCATTTCTGAAGGGAAACACACAGCATAGTTCTCATCCATGGATCACAATCTGCTTTAGAGCGAGAAGCACGCTCTTGCTTTCTAAAGTCTCTAAGAGACCAGGAAACTTGAGTGCGCGGAGAACAAAAGAACGGTGTTTCCTACACATATGGACCATATCTAGTCCAACTCTGTTTCTGAAACTGACACAAAGCACTGGTCCTCTAACATCCAATGCTTGTCAGTTAAGATGAGAAACGTATGAGCTTTGAGAATGATGTAGTTCCTTTGAACTGAAAAGTGACTGCCCTTACCTGTAACGAAGTCTTGCTTGTAGTAAGACACAGAGCCTGGGATTTAACTCCATCTCTGAAGGGAAACACACAGCAGAGTTCTCATCCATGGATCACACTCTGCTTTAGAGCGAGAAGCACGCTCTTGTTTTAAGGAGTCTCTAACACAGCAGGAAACGTGAGTGTGCTGAGAACAAAAGAACGGTGTTTCCTACACATACGGACCATATCTAGTCCAACTCTGCTTCTAAACTGATACAAAGCACTGGTCCCCTAACATCCAATGCTTGTCTGTTAAGATGGGAAACATGTGAGCTTCATGAACGATATAGTTCGTTTGAGCACAAAAGTGACTGCCCTTAACTTAAACGAAGTCTTGCTTATAGGAAGACACAGAGCCTGGGATTTAACTCCATTTCTGAAGGGAAAAACACAGCAGAGTTCTCATCCATGGATCACACTCTGCTTTAGAGCGAGAAGCACGCTCTTGCTTTCTGGAGTCTGTAACACAGCAGGAAACTTGAGTGTGCTGAGAACAAAAGAACGGTGTTTCCTACACATACGGACCATATCTAGTCCAACTCTGCTTCTGAAACTGATACAAAGCACTGGTCCTCTAACATCCAATGCTTGTCTCTTAAGATAAGAAACGTGTGAGCTTCGTGAACAATGTAGTTCGTTTGAGATGACAAGTGACTGCCCTTACCTTAAACGAATTCTTCCTTGTAGGAAGACACAGAGTCTGGGATTTAACTCCATTTCTGAAGGGAAACTCACAGCATAGTTCTCATCCATGGATCACAATCTGCTTTAGAGCGAGAAGCACGCTCTTGCTTTCTAAAGTCTCTAAGAGAGCAGGAAACGTGAGTGCGCTGAGAACAAAAGAACGGTGTTTCCTACACATACGGACCATATGTAGTCCAAATCTTCTTCTGAAACTGATACAAAGCACTGGTCCTCTAACATCCAATGCTTGTCAGTTAAGATGGGAAACGTATGAGCTTCATGAACGATGTAGTTCGTTTGAGCAGAAAAGTGACTGCCCTTACCTTAAACGAAGTCTTGCTTGTAGGAAGACACAGAGTCTGGGATTTAACTCCATTTCTGAAGGAAAACACACAGCATAGTTCTCATCCATGGATCACAATCTGCTTTAGAGCGAGAAGCACGCTCTTGCTTTCTAAAGATTCTAAGAGACCAGGAAAGTTGAGTGCGCTGAGAACAAGAGAACGGTGTTTCCTACACATACGGACCATATCTAGTCCAACTCTGTTTCTGAAACTGACACAAAGCACTGGTCCTCTAACATCCAATGCTTGTTAGTTAAGATGAGAAACGTATGAGCTTTGAGAATGATGTAATTCCTTTGAACTGAAAAGTGACTGCCCTTACCTGTAACGAAGTCTGGCTTGTAGTAAGACACAGAGCCTGGGATTTAACTCCATCTCTGAAGGGAAACATACAGCAGAGTTCTCATCCATGGATCACACTCTGCTTTAGAGCGAGAAGCACGCTCTTGTTTTCTGGAGTCTCTAACACAGCAGGAAACGTGAGTGTGCTGAGAACAAAAGAACGGTGTTTCCTACACATACGGACCATGTCTATTCCAACTCTGCTTTTAAAACTGATACAAAGCACTGGTCCCCTAACATCCAATGCTTGTCAGTTAAGATGGGAAACATGTGAGCTTCATGAACGATGTAGTTCGTTTGAGCAGAAAAGTGACTGC
>CATKUP010000558.1:0-127304 GCA_949786385.1 Onychomys leucogaster
AAATGCCAGGCTCTGTGTCTTCCTACAAGCGAGACTTGGTTTCAGGTAAACGCAGTCACTTTTCAGCTCAAACGAAGCTATATTGTACACGAAGCTCACACGTTTCTCGCTCTTAACTGAAACGCACTGGATGTTATAGGGCCTGTGGTTTGTATCAGTTTCAGAAGTAGAGTTGAACTAGATATGGTCCGTGTGTGTAGGAATCACAGTTCTTTTGTTCTGAGCACTTTCACGTTTCACGCCCTATCAGAGACTCTAGAAAGCAAGAGCGTGCTTCTTGCTCTAAAGCAGAGTGTGTTTCATGGATGAGAACTGTGCTGTGTGTTTCCCTTCAGAAACGGAGTTAAATGCCAGGCTCTGTGTCTTCCTACAAGCGAGACTTCGTTTCAGGTAAACACAGTCACTTTTCAGCTCAAACGAAGCTATATTGTACACGAAGCTCACACGTTTCTCGCTCTTAACTGAAACGCACTGGATGTTAGAGGGCCTGTGGTTTGTATCAGTTTCAGAAGCAGAGTTGAACTAGATATGGTCCGTGTGTGTAGGAATCACAGTTCTTTTGTTCTGAGCACTCTCACGTTTCCCGCCCTATTAGAGACTCTAGAAAGCAAGAGCGTGCTTCTTTCTCTAAAGCAGAGTGTGTTTCATGGATGAGAACTGTGCTGTGTGTTTCCCTTCAGAAACGGAGTTAAATGCCAGGCTCTGTGTCTTCCTACAAGCGAGACTTCGTTTCAGGTAAACACAGTCACTTTTCAGCTCAAACGAAGCTATATTGTACACGAAGCTCACACGTTTCTCGCTCTTAACTGAAACGCACTGGATGTTAGAGGGCCCGTGGTTTGTATCAGTTTCAGAAGCAGAGTTGAACTAGATATGGTCCGTGTGTGTAGGAATCACAGTTCTTTTGTTCTGAGCACTCTCACGTTTCCCGCCCTATTAGAGACTCTAGAAAGCAAGAGCGTGCTTCTTGCTCTAAAGCAGAGTGTGTTTCATGGATGAGAACTGTGCTGTGTGTTTCCCTTCAGAAACGGAGTTAAATGCCAGGCTCTGTGTCTTCCTACAAGCGAGACTTCGTTTCAGGTAAACGCAGTCACTTTTCAGCTCAAACGAAGCTATATTGTACACGAAGCTCACACGTTTCTCGCTCTTAACTGAAACGCACTGGATGTGAGAGGGCCCGTGGTTTGTATCAGTTTCAGAAGCAGAGTTGAACTAGATATGGTCCGTGTGTGTAGGTATCACAGTTCTTTTGTTCTGAGCTCTCTCACGTTTCACGCCCTCTCAGAGACTCTAGAAAGCAAGAGCGTGCTTCTTGCTCTAAAGCAGAGTGTGTTTCATGGATGAGAACTGTGCTGTGTGTTTCCCTTCAGAAACGGAGTTAAATGCCAGGCTCTGTGTCTTCCTACAAGCGAGACTTCGTTTCAGGTAAACGCAGTCACTTTTCAGCTCAAACCAAGCTATATTGTACACGAAGCTCACACGTTTCTCGCTCTTAACAAAAACGCACTGGATGTTAGAGGGCCTGTGGTTTGTATCAGTTTCAGAAGCAGAGTTGAACTAGATATGGTCCGTGTGTGTAGGTATCACAGTTCTTTTGTTCTGAGCTCTCTCACGTTTCACGCCCTATCAGAGACTCTAGAAAGCAAGAGCGTGCTTCTTGCTCTAAAGCAGAGTGTGTTTCATGGATGAGAACTGTGCTGTGTGTTTCCCTTCAGAAACGGAGTTAAATGCCAGGCTCTGTGTCTTCCTACAAGCGAGACTTCGTTTCAGGTAAACGCAGTCACTTTTCAGCTCAAACCAAGCTATATTGTACACGAAGCTCACACGTTTCTCGCTCTTAACTGAAACGCACTGGATGTTAGAGGGCCTGTGGTTTGTATCAGTTTCAGAAGCAGAGTTGAACTAGATATGGTCCGTGTGTGTAGGAATCACAGTTCTTTTGTTCTGAGCACTCTCACGTTTCCCGCCCTATTAGAGACTCTAGAAAGCAAGAGCGTGCTTCTTGCTCTAAAGCAGAGTGTGTTTCATGGATGAGAACTGTGCTGTGTGTTTCCCTTCAGAAACGGAGTTAAATGCCAGGCTCTGTGTCTTCCTACAAGCGAGACTTCGTTTCAGGTAAACGCAGTCACTTTTCAGCTCAAACCAAGCTATATTGTACACGAAGCTCACACGTTTCTCGCTCTTAACTGAAACGCACTGGATGTTAGAGGGCCCGTGGTTTGTATCAGTTTCAGAAGCAGAGTTGAACTAGATATGGTCCGTGTGTGTAGGAATCACAGTTCTTTTGTTCTGAGCACTCTCACGTTTCCCGCCATATTAGAGACTCTAGAAAGCAAGAGCGTGCTTCTTGCTCTAAAGCAGAGTGTGTTTCATGGATGAGAACTGTGCTGTGTGTTTCCCTTCAGAAACGGAGTTAAATGCCAGGCTCTGTGTCTTCCTACAAGCGAGACTTCGTTTCAGGTAAACGCAGTCACTTTTCAGCTCAAACCAAGCTATATTGTACACGAAGCTCACACGTTTCTCGCTCTTAACTGAAACGCACTGGATGTTAGAGGGCCTGTGGTTTGTATCAGTTTCAGAAGCAGAGTTGAACTAGATATGGTCCGTGTGTGTAGGTATCACAGTTCTTTTGTTCTGAGCTCTCTCACGTTTCACGCCCTATCAGAGACTCTAGAAAGCAAGAGCGTGCTTCTTGCTCTAAAGCAGAGTGTGTTTCATGGATGAGAACTGTGCTGTGTGTTTCCCTTCAGAAACGGAGTTAAATGCCAGGCTCTGTGTCTTCCTATAAGCGAGACTTGGTTTCAGGTAAACGCAGTCACTTTTCAGCTCAAACGAAGCTATATTGTACACGAAGCTCACACGTTTCTCGCTCTTAACTGAAACGCACTGGATGTTAGAGGGCCTGTGGTTTGTATCAGTTTCAGAAGCAGAGTTGAACTAGATATGGTCCGTGTGTGTAGGAATCACAGTTCTTTTGTTCTGAGCACTCTCACGTTTCCCGCCCTATTAGAGACTCTAGAAAGCAAGAGCGTGCTTCTTTCTCTAAAGCAGAGTGTGTTTCATGGATGAGAACTGTGCTGTGTGTTTCCCTTCAGAAACGGAGTTAAATGCCAGGCTCTGTGTCTTCCTACAAGCGAGACTTCGTTTCAGGTAAACACAGTCACTTTTCAGCTCAAACGAAGCTATATTGTACACGAAGCTCACACGTTTCTCGCTCTTAACTGAAACGCACTGGATGTTAGAGGGCCCGTGGTTTGTATCAGTTTCAGAAGCAGAGTTGAACTAGATATGGTCCGTGTGTGTAGGAATCACAGTTCTTTTGTTCTGAGCACTCTCACGTTTCCCGCCCTATTAGAGACTCTAGAAAGCAAGAGCGTGCTTCTTGCTCTAAAGCAGAGTGTGTTTCATGGATGAGAACTGTGCTGTGTGTTTCCCTTCAGAAACGGAGTTAAATGCCAGGCTCTGTGTCTTCCTACAAGCGAGACTTCGTTTCAGGTAAACGCAGTCACTTTTCAGCTCAAACCAAGCTATATTGTACACGAAGCTCACACGTTTCTCGCTCTTAACTGAAACGCACTGGATGTGAGAGGGCCCGTGGTTTGTATCAGTTTCAGAAGCAGAGTTGAACTAGATATGGTCCGTGTGTGTAGGTATCACAGTTCTTTTGTTCTGAGCTCTCTCACGTTTCACGCCCTATCAGAGACTCTAGAAAGCAAGAGCGTGCTTCTTGCTCTAAAGCAGAGTGTGTTTCATGGATGAGAACTGTGCTGTGTGTTTCCCTTCAGAAACGGAGTTAAATGCCAGGCTCTGTGTCTTCCTACAAGCGAGACTTCGTTTCAGGTAAACGCAGTCACTTTTCAGCTCAAACCAAGCTATATTGTACACGAAGCTCACACGTTTCTCGCTCTTAACAAAAACGCACTGGATGTTAGAGGGCCTGTGGTTTGTATCAGTTTCAGAAGCAGAGTTGAACTAGATATGGTCCGTGTGTGTAGGTATCACAGTTCTTTTGTTCTGAGCTCTCTCACGTTTCACGCCCTATCAGAGACTCTAGAAAGCAAGAGCGTGCTTCTTGCTCTAAAGCAGAATGTGTTTCATGGATGAGAACTGTGCTGTGTGTTTCCCTTCAGAAACGGAGTTAAATGCCAGGCTCTGTGTCTTCCTATAAGCGAGACTTGGTTTCAGGTAAACGCAGTCACTTTTCAGCTCAAACGAAGCTATATTGTACACGAAGCTCACACGTTTCTCGCTCTTAACTGAAACGCACTGGATGTTAGAGGGCCTGTGGTTTGTATCAGTTTCAGAAGCAGAGTTGAACTAGATATGGTCCGTGTGTGTAGGAATCACAGTTCTTTTGTTCTGAGCACTCTCACGTTTCCCGCCCTATTAGAGACTCTAGAAAGCAAGAGCGTGCTTCTTGCTCTAAAGCAGAGTGTGTTTCATGGATGAGAACTGTGCTGTGTGTTTCCCTTCAGAAACGGAGTTAAATGCCAGGCTCTGTGTCTTCCTACAAGCGAGACTTCGTTTCAGGTAAACGCAGTCACTTTTCAGCTCAAACCAAGCTATATTGTACACGAAGCTCACACGTTTCTCGCTCTTAACTGAAACGCACTGGATGTTAGAGGGCCCGTGGTTTGTATCAGTTTCAGAAGCAGAGTTGAACTAGATATGGTCCGTGTGTGTAGGAATCACAGTTCTTTTGTTCTGAGCACTCTCACCTTTCCCGCCCTATTAGAGACTCTAGAAAGCAAGAGCGTGCTTCTTGCTCTAAAGCAGAGTGTGTTTCATGGATGAGAACTGTGCTGTGTGTTTCCCTTCAGAAACGGAGTTAAATGCCAGGCTCTGTGTCTTCCTACAAGTGAGACTTCGTTTCAGGTAAACGCAGTCACTTTTCAGCTCAAACCAAGCTATATTGTACACGAAGCTCACACGTTTCTCGCTCTTAACTGAAACGCACTGGATGTTAGAGGGCCTGTGGTTTGTATCAGTTTCAGAAGCAGAGTTGAACTAGATATGGTCCGTGTGTGTAGGAATCACAGTTCTTTTGTTCTGAGCACTCTCACGTTTCCCGCCCTATTAGAGACTCTAGAAAGCAAGAGCGTGCTTCTTGCTCTAAAGCAGAGTGTGTTTCATGGATGAGAACTGTGCTGTGTGTTTCCCTTCAGAAACGGAGTTAAATGCCAGGCTCTGTGTCTTCCTACAAGCGAGACTTCGTTTCAGGTAAACGCAGTCACTTTTCAGCTCAAACCAAGCTATATTGTACACGAAGCTCACACGTTTCTCGCTCTTAACTGAAACGCACTGGATGTTAGAGGGCCCGTGGTTTGTATCAGTTTCAGAAGCAGAGTTGAACTAGATATGGTCCGTGTGTGTAGAAATCACAGTTCTTTTGTTCTGAGCTCTCTCACGTTTCACGCCCTATCTTAGACTCTACAAATCAAGAGCGTTCTTCTTGCTCTAAAGCAGAGTGTGTTTCATGGATGAGAACTGTGCTGTGTGTTTCCCTTCAGAAACGGAGTTAAATGCCAGGCTCTGTGTCTTCCTACAAGCGAGACTTCGTTTCAGGTAAACGCAGTCACTTTTCAGCTCAAACGAAGCTATATTGTACACGAAGCTCACACGTTTCTCGCTCTTAACTGAAACGCACTGGATGTTAGAGGGCCTGTGGTTTGTATCAGTTTCAGAAGCAGAGTTGAACTAGATATGGTCCGTGTGTGTAGGAATCACAGTTCTTTTGTTCTGAGCACTCTCACGTTTCACGCCCTATCAGAGACTCTAGAAAGCAAGAGCGTGCTTCTTGCTCTAAAGCAGAGTGTGTTTCATGGATGAGAACTGTGCTGTGTGTTTCCCTTCAGAAACGGAGTTAAATGCCAGGCTCTGTGTCTTCCTACAAGCGAGACTTGGTTTCAGGTAAACGCAGTCACTTTTCAGCTCAAACCAAGCTATATTGTACACGAAGCTCACACGTTTCTCGCTCTTAACTGAAACGCACTGGATGTTAGAGGGCCTGTGGTTTGTATCAGTTTCAGAAGCAGAGTTGAACTAGATATGATCCGTGTGTGTAGGAATCACAGTTCTTTTGTTCTGAGCACTCTCACGTTTCCCGCCCTATTAGAGACTCTAGAAAGCAAGAGCGTGCTTCTTGCTCTAAAGCAGAGTGTGTTTCATGGATGAGAACTGTGCTGTGTGTTTCCCTTCAGAAACGGAGTTAAATGCCAGGCTCTGTGTCTTCCTACAAGCGAGACTTCGTTTCAGGTAAACGCAGTCACTTTTCAGCTCAAACGAAGCTATATTGTACACGAAGCTCACACGTTTCTCGCTCTTAACTGAAACGCACTGGATGTTAGAGGGCCTGTGGTTTGAATCAGTTTCAGAAGCAGAGTTGAACTAGATATGGTCCGTGTGTGTAGGAATCACAGTTCTTTTGTTCTGAGCACTCTCACGTTTCCCGCCCTATCAGAGACTCTAGAAAGCAAGAGCGTGCTTTTTGCTCTAAAGCAGAGTGTGTTTCATGGATGAGAACTGTGCTGTGTGTTTCCCTTCAGAAACGGAGTTAAATGCCAGGCTCTGTGTCTTCCTACAAGCGAGACTTCGTTTCAGGTAAACGCAGTCACTTTTCAGCTCAAACCAAGCTATATTGTACACGAAGCTCACACGTTTCTCGCTCTTAACTGAAACGCACTGGATGTGAGAGGGCCTATGGTTTGTATCAGTTTCAGAAGCAGAGTTGAACTAGATATGGTCCGTGTGTGTAGGAATCAAAGTTCTTTTGTTCTGAGCACTCTCACGTTTCCCGCCCTATTAGAGACTCTAGAAAGCAAGAGCGTGCTTCTTGCTCTAAAGCAGAGTGTGTTTCATGGATGAGAACTGTGCTGTGTGTTTCCCTTCAGAAACGGAGTTAAATGCCATGCTCTGTGTCTTCCTACAAGCGAGACTTCGTTTCAGGTAAACGCAGTCACTTTTCAGCTCAAACGAAGCTATATTGTACACGAAGCTCACACGTTTCTCGCTCTTAACTGAAACGCACTGCATGTTAGAGGGCCCGTGGTTTGTATCAGTTTCAGAAGCAGAGTTGAACTAGATATGGTCCGTGTGTGTAGGAATCACATTTCTTTTGTTCTGAGCACTCTCACGTTTCCCGCCCTATCAGAGACTCTAGAAAGCAAGAGCGTGCTTCTTGCTCTAAAGCAGAGTGTGTTTCATGGATGAGAACTGTGCTGTGTGTTTCCCTTCAGAAACGGAGTTAAATGCCAGGCTCTGTGTCTTCCTACAAGCGAGACTTCGTTTCAGGTAAACGCAGTCACTTTTCAGCTCAAACCAAGCTATATTGTACACGAAGCTCACACGTTTCTCGCTCTTAACTGAAACGCACTGGATGTTAGAGGGCCTGTGGTTTGTATCAGTTTCAGAAGCAGAGTTGAACTAGATATGGTCCGTGTGTGTAGGAATCACAGTTCTTTTGTTCTGAGCACTCTCACGTTTCCCGCCCTATTAGAGACTCTAGAAAGCAAGAGCGTGCTTCTTTCTCTAAAGCAGAGTGTGTTTCATGGATGAGAACTGTGCTGTGTGTTTCCCTTCAGAAACGGAGTTAAATGCCAGGCTCTGTGTCTTCCTACAAGCGAGACTTCGTTTCAGGTAAACACAGTCACTTTTCAGCTCAAACGAAGCTATATTGTACACGAAGCTCACACGTTTCTCGCTCTTAACTGAAACGCACTGGATGTTAGAGGGCCCGTGGTTTGTATCAGTTTCAGAAGCAGAGTTGAACTAGATATGGTCCGTGTGTGTAGGAATCACAGTTCTTTTGTTCTGAGCACTCTCACGTTTCCCGCCCTATTAGAGACTCTAGAAAGCAAGAGCGTGCTTCTTGCTCTAAAGCAGAGTGTGTTTCATGGATGAGAACTGTGCTGTGTGTTTCCCTTCAGAAACGGAGTTAAATGCCAGGCTCTGTGTCTTCCTACAAGCGAGACTTCGTTTCAGGTAAACGCAGTCACTTTTCAGCTCAAACCAAGCTATATTGTACACGAAGCTCACACGTTTCTCGCTCTTAACTGAAACGCACTGGATGTGAGAGGGCCCGTGGTTTGTATCAGTTTCAGAAGCAGAGTTGAACTAGATATGGTCCGTGTGTGTAGGTATCACAGTTCTTTTGTTCTGAGCTCTCTCACGTTTCACGCCCTATCAGAGACTCTAGAAAGCAAGAGCGTGCTTCTTGCTCTAAAGCAGAGTGTGTTTCATGGATGAGAACTGTGCTGTGTGTTTCCCTTCAGAAACGGAGTTAAATGCCAGGCTCTGTGTCTTCCTACAAGCGAGACTTCGTTTCAGGTAAACGCAGTCACTTTTCAGCTCAAACCAAGCTATATTGTACACGAAGCTCACACGTTTCTCGCTCTTAACAAAAACGCACTGGATGTTAGAGGGCCTGTGGTTTGTATCAGTTTCAGAAGCAGAGTTGAACTAGATATGGTCCGTGTGTGTAGGTATCACAGTTCTTTTGTTCTGAGCTCTCTCACGTTTCACGCCCTATCAGAGACTCTAGAAAGCAAGAGCGTGCTTCTTGCTCTATAGCAGAATGTGTTTCATGGATGAGAACTGTGCTGTGTGTTTCCCTTCAGAAACGGAGTTAAATGCCAGGCTCTGTGTCTTCCTATAAGCGAGACTTGGTTTCAGGTAAACGCAGTCACTTTTCAGCTCAAACGAAGCTATATTGTACACGAAGCTCACACGTTTCTCGCTCTTAACTGAAACGCACTGGATGTTAGAGGGCCTGTGGTTTGTATCAGTTTCAGAAGCAGAGTTGAACTAGATATGGTCCGTGTGTGTAGGAATCACAGTTCTTTTGTTCTGAGCACTCTCACCTTTCCCGCCCTATTAGAGACTCTAGAAAGCAAGAGCGTGCTTCTTGCTCTAAAGCAGAGTGTGTTTCATGGATGAGAACTGTGCTGTGTGTTTCCCTTCAGAAACGGAGTTAAATGCCAGGCTCTGTGTCTTCCTACAAGCGAGACTTCGTTTCAGGTAAACGCAGTCACTTTTCAGCTCAAACCAAGCTATATTGTACACGAAGCTCACACGTTTCTCGCTCTTAACTGAAACGCACTGGATGTTAGAGGGCCCGTGGTTTGTTTCAGTTTCAGAAGCAGAGTTGAACTAGATATGGTCCGTGTGTGTAGGAATCACAGTTCTTTTGTTCTGAGCACTCTCACGTTTCCCGCCCTATTAGAGACTCTAGAAAGCAAGAGCGTGCTTCTTGCTCTAAAGCAGAGTGTGTTTCATGGATGAGAACTGTGCTGTGTGTTTCCCTTCAGAAACGGAGTTAAATGCAATGCTCTGTGTCTTCCTACAAGCGAGACTTCGTTTCAGGTAAACGCAGTCACTTTTCAGCTCAAACGAAGCTATATTGTACATGAAGCTCACAGGTTTCTCGCTCTTAACTGAAACGCACTGGGTGTTAGAGGGCCCGTGGTTTGTATCAGTTTCAGAAGCAGAGTTGAACTAGATATGGTCCGTGTGTGTAGGAATCACAGTTCTTTTGTTCTGAGCACTCTCACGTTTCCCGCCCTATTAGAGACTCTAGAAAGCAAGAGCGTGCTTCTTGCTCTAAAGCAGAGTGTGTTTCATAGATGAGAACTGTGCTGTGTGTTTCCCTTCAGAAACGGAGTTAAATGCCAGGGTCTGTGTCTTCCTACAAGCGAGACTTCGTTTCAGGTAAACGCAGTCACTTTTCAGCTCAAACCAAGCTATATTGTACACGAAGCTCACACGTTTCTCGCTCTTAACTGAAACGCACTGGATGTTAGAGGGCCTGTGGTTTGAATCAGTTTCAGAAGCAGAGTTGAACTAGATATGGTCCGTGTGTGTAGGAATCACAGTTCTTTTGTTCTGAGCACTCTCACGTTTCCCGCCCTATCAGAGACTCTAGAAAGCAAGACCGTGCTTTTTGCTCTAAAGCAGAGTGTGTTTCATGGATGAGAACTGTGCTGTGTGTTTCCCTTCAGAAACGGAGTTAAATGCCAGGCTCTGTGTCTTCCTACAAGCGAGACTTCGTTTCAGGTAAACGCAGTCACTTTTCAGCTCAAACCAAGCTATATTGTACACGAAGCTCACACGTTTCTCGCTCTGAACTGAAACGCACTGGATGTGAGAGGGCCTATGGTTTGTATCAGTTTCAGAAGCAGAGATGAACTAGATATGGTCCGTGTGTGTAGGAATCAAAGTTCTTTTGTTCTGAGCACTCTCACGTTTCCCGCCCTATTAGAGACTCTAGAAAGCAAGAGCGTGCTTCTTGCTCTAAAGCAGAGTGTGTTTCATGGATGAGAACTGTGCTGTGTGTTTCCCTTCAGAAACGGAGTTAAATGCCAGGCTCTGTGTCTTCCTACAAGCGAGACTTGGTTTCAGGTAAACGCAGTCACTTTTCAGCTCAAACGAAGCTATATTGTACATGAAGCTCACACGTTTCTCGCTCTTAACTGAAACGCACTGGATGTTAGAGGGCCCGTGGTTTTTATCAGTTTCAGAAGCAGAGTTGAACTAGATATGGTCCGTGTGTGTAGGAATCACAGTTCTTTTTTTCTGAGCACTCTCACGTTTCCCGCCCTATTAGAGACTCTAGAAAGCAAGAGCGTGCTTCTTGCTCTAAAGCAGAGTGTGTTTCATGGATGAGAACTGTGCTGTGTGTTTCCCTTCAGAAACGGAGTTAAATGCCAGGCTCTGTGTCTTCCTACAAGCGAGACTTGGTTTCAGGTAAACGCAGTCACTTTTCAGCTCAAACGAAGCTATATTGTACATGAAGCTCACACGTTTCTCGCTCTTAACTGAAACGCACTGGATGTTAGAGGGCCTGTGGTTTGTATCAGTTTCAGAAGCAGAGTTGAACTAGATATGGTCCGTGTGTGTAGGAATCACAGTTCTTTTGTTCTGAGCACTCTCACGTTTCCCGCCCTATTAGAGACTCTAGAAAGCAAGAGCGTGTTTCTTGCTCTAAAGCAGAGTGTGTTTCATGGATGAGAACTGTGCTGTGTGTTTCCCTTCAGAAACGGAGTTAAATGCCAGGCTCTGTGTCTTCCTACAAGCGAGACTTGGTTTCAGGTAAACGCAGTCACTTTTCAGCTCAAACCAAGCTATATTGTACACGAAGCTCACACGTTTCTCGCTCTTAAGTGAAACGCACTGGATGTTAGAGGGCCCGTGGTTTGTATCAGTTTCAGAAGCAGAGTTGAACTAGATATGGTCCGTGTGTGTAGGAATCACAGTTCTTTTGTTCTGAGCACTCTCACGTTTCCCGCCCTATTAGAGACTCTAGAAAGCAAGAGCGTGCTTCTTGCTCTAAAGCAGAGTGTGTTTCATGGATGAGAACTGTGCTGTGTGTTTCCCTTCAGAAACGGAGTTAAGTGCCAGGCTCTGTGTCTTCCTACAAGCGAGACTTCGTTTCAGGTAAACGCAGTCACTTTTCAGCTCAAACCAAGCTATATTGTACACGAAGCTCACACGTTTCTCGCTCTTAACTGAAACGCACTGGATGTGAGAGGGCCTGTGGTTTGTATCAGTTTCAGAAGCAGAGTTGAACTAGATATGGTCCGTGTGTGTAGGAATCACAGTTCTTTTGTTCTGAGCACTCTCACGTTTCCCGCCCTATTAGAGACTCTAGAAAGCAAGAGCGTGCTTCTTGCTCTAAAGCAGAGTGTGTTTCATGGATGAGAACTGTGCTGTGTGTTTCCCTTCAGAAACGGAGTTAAATGCCAGGCTCTGTGTCTTCCTACAAGCGAGACTTCGTTTCAGGTAAACGCAGTCACTTTTCAGCTCAAACGAAGCTATATTGTACACGAAGCTCACATGTTTCTCGCTCTTAACTGAAACGCACTGGATGTTAGAGGGCCTGTGGTTTGTATCAGTTTCAGAAGCAGAGTTGAACTAGATATGGTCCGTGTGTGTAGGAATCACAGTTCTTTTGTTCTGAGCACTCTCACGTTTCCCGCCCTATTAGAGACTCTAGAAAGCAAGAGCGTGCTTCTTGCTCTAAAGCAGAGTGTGTTTCATGGATGAGAACTGTGCTGTGTGTTTCCCTTCAGAAACGGAGTTAAATGCCAGGCTCTGTGTCTTCCTACAAGCGAGACTTCGTTTCAGGTAAACGCAGTCACTTTTCAGCTCAAACCAAGCTATATTGTACACGAAGCTCACACGTTTCTCGCTCTTAACTGAAACGCACTGGATGTTAGAGGGCCCGTGGTTTGTATCAGTTTCAGAAGCAGAGTTGAACTAGATATGGTCCGTGTGTGTAGGTATCACAGTTCTTTTGTTCTGAGCTTTCTCACGTTTCCCGCCCTATTAGAGACTCTAGAAAGCAAGAGCGTGCTTCTTGCTCTAAAGCAGAGTGTGTTTCATGGATGAGAACTGTGCTGTGTGTTTCCCTTCAGAAACGGAGTTAAATGCCAGGCTCTGTGTCTTCCTAAAAGCGAGACTTCGTTTCAGGTAAACGCAGTCACTTTTCAGCTCAAACCAAGCTATATTGTACACGAAGCTCACACGTTTCTCGCTCTTAACTGAAACGCACTGGATGTGAGAGGGCCTTTGGTTTGTATCAGTTTCAGAAGCACAGTTGAACTAGATATGGTCCGTGTGTGTAGGAATCACAGTTCTTTTGTTCTGAGCACTCTCACGTTTCCCGCCCTATTAGAGACTCTAGAAAGCAAGAGCGTGCTTCTTGCTCTAAAGCAGAGTGTGTTTCATAGATGAGAACTGTGCTGTGTGTTTCCCTTCAGAAACGGAGTTAAATGCCAGGCTCTGTGTCTTCCTACAAGCGAGACTTCGTTTCAGGTAAACGCAGTCACTTTTCAGCTCAAACGAAGCTATATTGTACACGAAGCTCACACGTTTCTCGCTCTTAACTGAAACGCACTGGATGTTAGAGGGCCTGTGGTTTGTATCAGTTTCAGAAGCAGAGTTGAACTAGATATGGTCCGTGTGTGTAGGAATCACACTTCTTTTGTTCTGAGCACTCTCACGTTTCCCGCCCTATTAGAGACTCTAGAAAGCAAGAGCGTGTTTCTTGCTCTAAAGCAGAGTGTGTTTCATGGATGAGAACTGTGCTGTGTGTTTCCCTTCAGAAACGGAGTTAAATGCCAGGCTCTGTGTCTTCCTACAAGCGAGACTTCGTTTCAGGTAAACGCAGTCACTTTTCAGCTCAAACCAAGCTATATTGTACACGAAGCTCACACGTTTCTCGCTCTTAACTGAAACGCACTGGATGTGAGAGGGCCTGTGGTTTGTATCAGTTTCAGAAGCAGAGTTGAACTAGATATGGTCCGTGTGTGTAGGAATCACAGTTCTTTTGTTCTGAGCACTCTCACGTTTCCCGCCCTATTAGAGACTCTAGAAAGCAAGAGCGTGCTTCTTGCTCTAAAGCAGAGTGTGTTTCATGGTTGAGAACTGTGCTGTGTGTTTCCCTTCAGAAACGGAGTTAAATGCCAGGCTCTGTGTCTTCCTACAAGCGAGACTTCGTTTCAGGTAAACGCAGTCACTTTTCAGCTCAAACGAAGCTATATTGTACACGAAGCTCACACGTTTCTCGCTCTTAACTGAAACGCACTGGATGTTAGAGGGCCTGTGGTTTGTATCAGTTTCAGAAGCAGAGTTGAACTAGATATGGTCCGTGTGTGTAGGAATCACAGTTCTTTTGTTCTGAGCACTCTCACGTTTCCCGCCCTATTAGAGACTCTAGAAAGCAAGAGCGTGCTTCTTGCTCTAAAGCAGAGTGTGTTTCATGGATGAGAACTGTGCTGTGTGTTTCCCTTCAGAAACGGAGTTAAATGCCAGGCTCTGTGTCTTCCTACAAGCGAGACTTCGTTTCAGGTAAACGCAGTCACTTTTCAGCTCAAACCAAGCTATATTGTACACGAAGCTCACACGTTTCTCGCTCTTAACTGAAACGCACTGCATGTTAGAGGGCCCGTGGTTTGTATCAGTTTCAGAAGCAGAGTTGAACTAGATATGGTCCGTGTGTGTAGGAATCACAGTTCTTTTGTTCTGAGCACTCTCACGTTTCCCGCCCTATTAGAGACTCCAGAAAGCAAGAGCGTGCTTCTTGCTCTAAAGCAGAGTGTGTTTCATGGATGAGAACTGTGCTGTGTGTTTCCCTTCAGAAACGGAGTTAAATGCCAGGCTCTGTGTCTTCCTACAAGCGAGACTTGGTTTCAGGTAAACGCAGTCACTTTTCAGCTCAAACCAAGCTATATTGTACACGAAGCTCACACGTTTCTCGCTCTTAACTGAAACGCACTGGATGTTAGAGGGCCTGTGGTTTGTATCAGTTTCAGAAGCAGAGTTGAACTAGATATGGTCCGTGTGTGTAGGAATCACAGTTCTTTTGTTCTGAGCACTCTCACGTTTCCCGCCCTATCAGAGACTCTAGAAAGCAAGAGCGTGCTTCTTGCTCTAAAGCAGAGTGTGTTTCATGGATGAGAACTGTGCTGTGTGTTTCCCTTCAGAAACGGAGTTAAATGCCAGGCTCTGTGTCTTCCTACAAGCGAGACTTCGTTTCAGGTAAACGCAGTCACTTTTCAGCTCAAACCAAGCTATATTGTACACGAAGCTCACACGTTTCTCGCTCTTAACTGAAACGCACTGGATGTGAGAGGGCCTGTGGTTTGTATCAGTTTCAGAAGCAGAGTTGAACTAGATATGATCCGTGTGTGTAGGAATCACAGTTCTTTTGTTCTGAGCACTCTCACGTTTCCCGCCCTATTAGAGACTCTAGAAAGCAAGAGCGTGCTTCTTGCTCTAAAGCAGAGTGTGTTTCATGGATGAGAACTGTGCTGTGTGTTTCCCTTCAGAAACGGAGTTAAATGCCAGGCTCTGTGTCTTCCTACAAGCGAGACTTCGTTTCAGGTAAACGCAGTCACTTTTCAGCTCAAACGAAGCTATATTGTACACGAAGCTCACATGTTTCTCGCTCTTAACTGAAACGCACTGGATGTTAGAGGGCCTGTGGTTTGTATCAGTTTCAGAAGCAGAGTTGAACTAGATATGGTCCGTGTGTGTAGGAATCACAGTTCTTTTGTTCTGAGCACTCTCACGTTTCCCGCCCTATTAGAGACTCTAGAAAGCAAGAGCGTGCTTCTTGCTCTAAAGCAGAGTGTGTTTCATGGATGAGAACTGTGCTGTGTGTTTCCCTTCAGAAACGGAGTTAAATGCCAGGCTCTGTGTCTTCCTACAAGCGAGACTTCGTTTCAGGTAAACGCAGTCACTTTTCAGCTCAAACCAAGCTATATTGTACACGAAGCTCACACGTTTCTCGCTCTTAACTGAAACGCACTGGATGTGAGAGGGCCTATGGTTTGTATCAGTTTCAGAAGCAGAGTTGAACTAGATATGGTCCGTGTGTGTAGGAATCACAGTTCTTTTGTTCTGAGCACTCTCACGTTTCCCGCCCTATTAGAGACTCTAGAAAGCAAGAGCGTGCTTCTTGCTCTAAAGCAGAGTGTGTTTCATGGTTGAGAACTGTGCTGTGTGTTTCCCTTCAGAAACGGAGTTAAATGCCAGGCTCTGTGTCTTCCTACAAGCGAGACTTCGTCTCAGGTAAACGCAGTCACTTTTCAGCTCAAACGAAGCTATATTGTACACGAAGCTCACACGTTTCTCGCTCTTAACTGAAACGCACTGGATGTTAGAGGGCCTGTGGTTTGTATCAGTTTCAGAAGCAGAGTTGAACTAGATATGGTCCGTGTGTGTAGGAATCACAGTTCTTTTGTTCTGAGCACTCTCACGTTTCCCGCCCTATTAGAGACTCTAGAAAGCAAGAGCGTGCTTCTTGCTCTAAAGCAGAGTGTGTTTCATGGATGAGAACTGTGCTGTGTGTTTCCCTTCAGAAACGGAGTTAAATGCCAGGCTCTGTGTCTTCCTACAAGCGAGACTTCGTTTCAGGTAAACGCAGTCACTTTTCAGCTCAAACGAAGCTATATTGTACACGAAGCTCACACGTTTCTCGCTCTTAACTGAAACGCACTGCATGTTAGAGGGCCCGTGGTTTGTATCAGTTTCAGAAGCAGAGTTGAACTAGATATGGTCCGTGTGTGTAGGAATCACAGTTCTTTTGTTCTGAGCACTCTCACGTTTCCCGCCCTATTAGAGACTCTAGAAAGCAAGAGCGTGCTTCTTGCTCTAAAGCAGAGTGTGTTTCATGGATGAGAACTGTGCTGTGTGTTTCCCTTCAGAAACGGAGTTAAATGCCAGGCTCTGTGTCTTCCTACAAGCGAGACTTCGTTTCAGGTAAACGCAGTCACTTTTCAGCTCAAACCAAGCTATATTGTACACGAAGCTCACACGTTTCTCGCTCTTAACTGAAACGCACTGGATGTGAGAGGGCCTGTGGTTTGTATCAGTTTCAGAAGCAGAGTTGAACTAGATATGGTCCGTGTGTGTAGGAATCACAGTTCTTTTGTTCTGAGCACTCTCACGTTTCCCGCCCTATCAGAGACTCTAGAAAGCAAGAGCGTGCTTCTTGCTCTAAAGCAGAGTGTGTTTCATGGATGAGAACTGTGCTGTGTGTTTCCCTTCAGAAACGGAGTTAAATGCCAGGCTCTGTGTCTTCCTACAAGCGAGACTTCGTTTCAGGTAAACGCAGTCACTTTTCAGCTCAAACCAAGCTATATTGTACACGAAGCTCACACGTTTCTCGCTCTTAACTGAAACGCACTGGATGTGAGAGGGCCTGTGGTTTGTATCAGTTTCAGAAGCAGAGTTGAACTAGATATGGTCCGTGTGTGTAGGAATCACAGTTCTTTTGTTCTGAGCACTCTCACGTTTCCCGCCCTATTAGAGACTCTGGAAAGCAAGAGCGTGCTTCTTGCTCTAAAGCAGAGTGTGTTTCATGGTTGAGAACTGTGCTGTGTGTTTCCCTTCAGAAACGGAGTTAAATGCCAGGCTCTGTGTCTTCCTACAAGCGAGACTTCGTTTCAGGTAAACGCAGTCACTTTTCAGCTCAAACGAAGCTATATTGTACACGAAGCTCACACGTTTCTCGCTCTTAACTGAAACGCACTGGATGTTAGAGGGCCCGTGGTTTGTATCAGTTTCAGAAGCAGAGTTGAACTAGATATGGTCCGTGTGTGTAGGAATCACAGTTCTTTTGTTCTGAGCACTCTCACGTTTCCCGCCCTATTAGAGACTCTAGAAAGCAAGAGCGTGCTTCTTGCTCTAAAGCAGAGTGTGTTTCATGGATGAGAACTGTGCTGTGTGTTTCCCTTCAGAAACGGAGTTAAATGCCAGGCTCTGTGTCTTCCTACAAGCGAGACTTGGTTTCAGGTAAACGCAGTCACTTTTCAGCTCAAACCAAGCTATATTGTACACGAAGCTCACACGTTTCTCGCTCTTAACTGAAACGCACTGCATGTTAGAGGGCCCGTGGTTTGTATCAGTTTCAGAAGCAGAGTTGAACTAGATATGGTCCGTGTGTGTAGGAATCACAGTTCTTTTGTTCTGAGCACTCTCACGTTTCCCGCCCTATTAGAGACTCTAGAAAGCAAGAGCGTGCTTCTTGCTCTAAAGCAGAGTGTGTTTCATGGATGAGAACTGTGCTGTGTGTTTCCCTTCAGAAACGGAGTTAAATGCCAGGCTCTGTGTCTTCCTACAAGCGAGACTTCGTTTCAGGTAAACGCAGTCACTTTTCAGCTCAAACCAAGCTATATTGTACACGAAGCTCACACGTTTCTCGCTCTTAACTGAAACGCACTGGATGTTAGAGGGCCTGTGGTTTGTATCAGTTTCAGAAGCAGAGTTGAACTAGATATGGTCCGTGTGTGTAGGAATCACAGTTCTTTTGTTCTGAGCACTCTCACGTTTCCCGCCCTATCAGAGACTCTAGAAAGCAAGAGCGTGCTTCTTGCTCTAAAGCAGAGTGTGTTTCATGGATGAGAACTGTGCTGTGTGTTTCCCTTCAGAAACGGAGTTAAATGCCAGGCTCTGTGTCTTCCTACAAGCGAGACTTCGTTTCAGGTAAACGCAGTCACTTTTCAGCTCAAACCAAGCTATATTGTACATGAAGCTCACACGTTTCTCGCTCTTAACTGAAACGCACTGGATGTGAGAGGGCCTGTGGTTTGTATCAGTTTCAGAAGCAGAGTTGAACTAGATATGGTCCGTGTGTGTAGGAATCACAGTTCTTTTGTTCTGAGCACTCTCACGTTTCCCGCCCTATTAGAGACTCTAGAAAGCAAGAGCGTGCTTCTTGCTCTAAAGCAGAGTGTGTTTCATGGATGAGAACTGTGCTGTGTGTTTCCCTTCAGAAACGGAGTTAAATGCCAGGCTCTGTGTCTTCCTACAAGCGAGACTTCGTTTCAGGTAAACGCAGTCACTTTTCAGCTCAAACCAAGCTATATTGTACACGAAGCTCACACGTTTCTCGCTCTTAACTGAAACGCACTGGATGTTAGAGGGCCTGTGGTTTGTATCAGTTTCAGAAGCAGAGTTGAACTAGATATGGTCCGTGTGTGTAGGAATCACAGTTCTTTTGTTCTGAGCACTCTCACGTTTCCCGCCCTATTAGAGACTCTAGAAAGCAAGAGCGTGCTTCTTGCTCTAAAGCAGAGTGTGTTTCATGGATGAGAACTGTGCTGTGTGTTTCCCTTCAGAAACGGAGTTAAATGCCAGGCTCTGTGTCTTCCTACAAGCGAGACTTCGTTTCAGGTAAACGCAGTCACTTTTCAGCTCACACCAAGCTATATTGTACACGAAGCTCACACGTTTCTCGCTCTTAACTGAAACGCACTGGATGTTAGAGGGCCCGTGGTTTGTATCAGTTTCAGAAGCAGAGTTGAACTAGATATGGTCCGTGTGTGTAGGAATCACAGTTCTTTTGTTCTGAGCACTCTCACGTTTCCCGCCCTATTAGAGACTCTAGAAAGCAAGAGCGTGCTTCTTGCTCTAAAGCAGAGTGTGTTTCATGGATGAGAACTGTGCTGTGTGTTTCCCTTCAGAAACGGAGTTAAATGCCATGCTCTGTGTCTTCCTACAAGCGAGACTTCGTTTCAGGTAAACGCAGTCACTTTTCAGCTCAAACGAAGCTATATTGTACACGAAGCTCACACGTTTCTCGCTCTTAACTGAAACGCACTGGGTGTTAGAGGGCCCGTGGTTTGTATCAGTTTCAGAAGCAGAGTTGAACTAGATATGGTCCGTGTGTGTAGGAATCACAGTTCTTTTGTTCTGAGCACTCTCACGTTTCCCGCCCTATTAGAGACTCTAGAAAGCAAGAGCGTGCTTCTTGCTCTAAAGCAGAGTGTGTTTCATAGATGAGAACTGTGCTGTGTGTTTCCCTTCAGAAACGGAGTTAAATGCCAGGCTCTGTGTCTTCCTACAAGCGAGACTTCGTTTCAGGTAAACGCAGTCACTTTTCAGCTCAAACCAAGCTATATTGTACACGAAGCTCACACGTTTCTCGCTCTTAACTGAAACGCACTGGATGTTAGAGGGCCCGTGGTTTGTATCAGTTTCAGAAGCAGAGTTGAACTAGATATGGTCCGTGTGTGTAGGTATCACAGTTCTTTTGTTCTGAGCTCTCTCACGTTTCACGCCCTATCAGAGACTCTAGAAAGCAAGAGCGTGCTTCTTGCTCTAAAGCAGAGTGTGTTTCATGGATGAGAACTGTGCTGTGTGTTTCCCTTCAGAAACGGAGTTAAATGCCAGGCTCTGTGTCTTCCTACAAGCGAGACTTCGTTTCAGGTAAACGCAGTCACTTTTCAGCTCAAACCAAGCTATATTGTACACGAAGCTCACACGTTTCTCGCTCTTAACTGAAACGCACTGGATGTTAGAGGGCCCGTGGTTTGTATCAGTTTCAGAAGCAGAGTTGAACTAGATATGGTCCGTGTGTGTAGGAATCACAGTTCTTTTGTTCTGAGCACTCTCACGTTTCCCGCCCTATCAGAGACTCTAGAAAGCAAGAGCGTGCTTCTTGCTCTAAAGCAGAGTGTGTTTCATGGATGAGAACTGTGCTGTGTGTTTCCCTTCAGAAACGGAGTTAAATGCCAGGCTCTGTGTCTTCCTACAAGCGAGACTTCGTTTCAGGTAAACGCAGTCACTTTTCAGCTCAAACGAAGCTATATTGTACACGAAGCTCACACGTTTATCGCTCTTAACTGAAACGCACTGGATGTTAGAGGGCCTGTGGTTTGTATCAGTTTCAGAAGCAGAGTTGAACTAGATATGGTCCGTGTGTGTAGGAATCACAGTTCTTTTGTTCTGAGCACTCTCACGTTTCCCGCCCTATCAGAGACTCTAGAAAGCAAGAGCGTGCTTTTTGCTCTAAAGCAGAGTGTGTTTCATGGATGAGAACTGTGCTGTGTGTTTCCCTTCAGAAACGGAGTTAAATGCCAGGCTCTGTGTCTTCCTACAAGCGAGACTTCGTTTCAGGTAAACGCAGTCACTTTTCAGCTCAAACCAAGCTATATTGTACACGAAGCTCACACGTTTCTCGCTCTTAACTGAAACGCACTGGATGTGAGAGGGCCTATGGTTTGTATCAGTTTCAGAAGCAGAGTTGAACTAGATATGGTCCGTGTGTGTAGGAATCACAGTTCTTTTGTTCTGAGCACTCTCACGTTTCCCGCCCTATTAGAGACTCTAGAAAGCAAGAGCGTGCTTCTTGCTCTAAAGCAGAGTGTGTTTCATGGTTGAGAACTGTGCTGTGTGTTTCCCTTCAGAAACGGAGTTAAATGCCAGGCTCTGTGTCTTCCTACAAGCGAGACTTCGTTTCAGGTAAACGCAGTCACTTTTCAGCTCAAACGAAGCTATATTGTACACGAAGCTCACACGTTTCTCGCTCTTAACTGAAACGCACTGCATGTTAGAGGGCCCGTGGTTTGTATCAGTTTCAGAAGCAGAGTTGAACTAGATATGGTCCGTGTGTGTAGGAATCACAGTTCTTTTGTTCTGAGCACTCTCACGTTTCCCGCCCTATTAGAGACTCTAGAAAGCAAGAGCGTGCTTCTTGCTCTAAAGCAGAGTGTGTTTCATGGATGAGAACTGTGCTGTGTGTTTCCCTTCAGAAACGGAGTTAAATGCCAGGCTCTGTGTCTTCCTACAAGCGAGACTTCGTTTCAGGTAAACGCAGTCACTTTTCAGCTCAAACCAAGCTATATTGTACACGAAGCTCACACGTTTCTCGCTCTTAACTGAAACGCACTGGATGTTAGAGGGCCCGTGGTTTGTATCAGTTTCAGAAGCAGAGTTGAACTAGATATGGTCCGTGTGTGTAGGAATCACAGTTCTTTTGTTCTGAGCACTCTCACGTTTCCCGCCCTATCAGAGACTCTAGAAAGCAAGAGCGTGCTTCTTGCTCTAAAGCAGAGTGTGTTTCATGGATGAGAACTGTGCTGTGTGTTTCCCTTCAGAAACGGAGTTAAATGCCAGGCTCTGTGTCTTCCTACAAGCGAGACTTCGTTTCAGGTAAACGCAGTCACTTTTCAGCTCAAACCAAGCTATATTGTACACGAAGCTCACACGTTTCTCGCTCTTAACTGAAACGCACTGGATGTGAGAGGGCCTGTGGTTTGTATCAGTTTCAGAAGCAGAGTTGAACTAGATATGGTCCGTGTGTGTAGGAATCACAGTTCTTTTGTTCTGAGCACTCTCACGTTTCCCGCCCTATTAGAGACTCTAGAAAGCAAGAGCGTGCTTCTTGCTCTAAAGCAGAGTTTGTTTCATGGATGAGAACTGTGCTGTGTGTTTCCCTTCAGAAACGGAGTTAAATGCCAGGCTCTGTGTCTTCCTACAAGCGAGACTTCGTTTCAGGTAAACGCAGTCACTTTTCAGCTCAAACCAAGCTATATTGTACACGAAGCTCACACGTTTCTCGCTCTTAACTGAAACGCACTGGATGTTAGAGGGCCTGTGGTTTGTATCAGTTTCAGAAGCAGAGTTGAACTAGATATGGTCCGTGTGTGTAGGAATCACAGTTCTTTTGTTCTGAGCACTCTCACGTTTCCCGCCCTATTAGAGACTCTAGAAAGCAAGAGCGTGCTTCTTGCTCTAAAGCAGAGTGTGTTTCATGGATGAGAACTGTGCTGTGTGTTTCCCTTCAGAAACGGAGTTAAATGCCAGGCTCTGTGTCTTCCTACAAGCGAGACTTCGTTTCAGGTAAACGCAGTCACTTTTCAGCTCAAACCAAGCTATATTGTACACGAAGCTCACACGTTTCTCGCTCTTAACTGAAACGCACTGGATGTTAGAGGGCCCGTGGTTTGTTTCAGTTTCAGAAGCAGAGTTGAACTAGATATGGTCCGTGTGTGTAGGAATCACAGTTCTTTTGTTCTGAGCACTCTCACGTTTCCCGCCCTATTAGAGACTCTAGAAAGCAAGAGCGTGCTTCTTGCTCTAAAGCAGAGTGTGTTTCATGGATGAGAACTGTGCTGTGTGTTTCCCTTCAGAAACGGAGTTAAATGCAATGCTCTGTGTCTTCCTACAAGCGAGACTTCGTTTCAGGTAAACGCAGTCACTTTTCAGCTCAAACGAAGCTATATTGTACATGAAGCTCACAGGTTTCTCGCTCTTAACTGAAACGCACTGGGTGTTAGAGGGCCCGTGGTTTGTATCAGTTTCAGAAGCAGAGTTGAACTAGATATGGTCCGTGTGTGTAGGAATCACAGTTCTTTTGTTCTGAGCACTCTCACGTTTCCCGCCCTATTAGAGACTCTAGAAAGCAAGAGCGTGCTTCTTGCTCTAAAGCAGAGTGTGTTTCATAGATGAGAACTGTGCTGTGTGTTTCCCTTCAGAAACGGAGTTAAATGCCAGGGTCTGTGTCTTCCTACAAGCGAGACTTCGTTTCAGGTAAACGCAGTCACTTTTCAGCTCAAACCAAGCTATATTGTACACGAAGCTCACACGTTTCTCGCTCTTAACTGAAACGCACTGGATGTTAGAGGGCCTGTGGTTTGAATCAGTTTCAGAAGCAGAGTTGAACTAGATATGGTCCGTGTGTGTAGGAATCACAGTTCTTTTGTTCTGAGCACTCTCACGTTTCCCGCCCTATCAGAGACTCTAGAAAGCAAGACCGTGCTTTTTGCTCTAAAGCAGAGTGTGTTTCATGGATGAGAACTGTGCTGTGTGTTTCCCTTCAGAAACGGAGTTAAATGCCAGGCTCTGTGTCTTCCTACAAGCGAGACTTCGTTTCAGGTAAACGCAGTCACTTTTCAGCTCAAACCAAGCTATATTGTACACGAAGCTCACACGTTTCTCGCTCTGAACTGAAACGCACTGGATGTGAGAGGGCCTATGGTTTGTATCAGTTTCAGAAGCAGAGATGAACTAGATATGGTCCGTGTGTGTAGGAATCAAAGTTCTTTTGTTCTGAGCACTCTCACGTTTCCCGCCCTATTAGAGACTCTAGAAAGCAAGAGCGTGCTTCTTGCTCTAAAGCAGAGTGTGTTTCATGGATGAGAACTGTGCTGTGTGTTTCCCTTCAGAAACGGAGTTAAATGCCAGGCTCTGTGTCTTCCTACAAGCGAGACTTGGTTTCAGGTAAACGCAGTCACTTTTCAGCTCAAACGAAGCTATATTGTACATGAAGCTCACACGTTTCTCGCTCTTAACTGAAACGCACTGGATGTTAGAGGGCCCGTGGTTTTTATCAGTTTCAGAAGCAGAGTTGAACTAGATATGGTCCGTGTGTGTAGGAATCACAGTTCTTTTTTTCTGAGCACTCTCACGTTTCCCGCCCTATTAGAGACTCTAGAAAGCAAGAGCGTGCTTCTTGCTCTAAAGCAGAGTGTGTTTCATGGATGAGAACTGTGCTGTGTGTTTCCCTTCAGAAACGGAGTTAAATGCCAGGCTCTGTGTCTTCCTACAAGCGAGACTTGGTTTCAGGTAAACGCAGTCACTTTTCAGCTCAAACGAAGCTATATTGTACATGAAGCTCACACGTTTCTCGCTCTTAACTGAAACGCACTGGATGTTAGAGGGCCTGTGGTTTGTATCAGTTTCAGAAGCAGAGTTGAACTAGATATGGTCCGTGTGTGTAGGAATCACAGTTCTTTTGTTCTGAGCACTCTCACGTTTCCCGCCCTATTAGAGACTCTAGAAAGCAAGAGCGTGTTTCTTGCTCTAAAGCAGAGTGTGTTTCATGGATGAGAACTGTGCTGTGTGTTTCCCTTCAGAAACGGAGTTAAATGCCAGGCTCTGTGTCTTCCTACAAGCGAGACTTGGTTTCAGGTAAACGCAGTCACTTTTCAGCTCAAACCAAGCTATATTGTACACGAAGCTCACACGTTTCTCGCTCTTAAGTGAAACGCACTGGATGTTAGAGGGCCCGTGGTTTGTATCAGTTTCAGAAGCAGAGTTGAACTAGATATGGTCCGTGTGTGTAGGAATCACAGTTCTTTTGTTCTGAGCACTCTCACGTTTCCCGCCCTATTAGAGACTCTAGAAAGCAAGAGCGTGCTTCTTGCTCTAAAGCAGAGTGTGTTTCATGGATGAGAACTGTGCTGTGTGTTTCCCTTCAGAAACGGAGTTAAGTGCCAGGCTCTGTGTCTTCCTACAAGCGAGACTTCGTTTCAGGTAAACGCAGTCACTTTTCAGCTCAAACCAAGCTATATTGTACACGAAGCTCACACGTTTCTCGCTCTTAACTGAAACGCACTGGATGTGAGAGGGCCTGTGGTTTGTATCAGTTTCAGAAGCAGAGTTGAACTAGATATGGTCCGTGTGTGTAGGAATCACAGTTCTTTTGTTCTGAGCACTCTCACGTTTCCCGCCCTATTAGAGACTCTAGAAAGCAAGAGCGTGCTTCTTGCTCTAAAGCAGAGTGTGTTTCATGGATGAGAACTGTGCTGTGTGTTTCCCTTCAGAAACGGAGTTAAATGCCAGGCTCTGTGTCTTCCTACAAGCGAGACTTCGTTTCAGGTAAACGCAGTCACTTTTCAGCTCAAACGAAGCTATATTGTACACGAAGCTCACATGTTTCTCGCTCTTAACTGAAACGCACTGGATGTTAGAGGGCCTGTGGTTTGTATCAGTTTCAGAAGCAGAGTTGAACTAGATATGGTCCGTGTGTGTAGGAATCACAGTTCTTTTGTTCTGAGCACTCTCACGTTTCCCGCCCTATTAGAGACTCTAGAAAGCAAGAGCGTGCTTCTTGCTCTAAAGCAGAGTGTGTTTCATGGATGAGAACTGTGCTGTGTGTTTCCCTTCAGAAACGGAGTTAAATGCCAGGCTCTGTGTCTTCCTACAAGCGAGACTTCGTTTCAGGTAAACGCAGTCACTTTTCAGCTCAAACCAAGCTATATTGTACACGAAGCTCACACGTTTCTCGCTCTTAACTGAAACGCACTGGATGTTAGAGGGCCCGTGGTTTGTATCAGTTTCAGAAGCAGAGTTGAACTAGATATGGTCCGTGTGTGTAGGTATCACAGTTCTTTTGTTCTGAGCTTTCTCACGTTTCCCGCCCTATTAGAGACTCTAGAAAGCAAGAGCGTGCTTCTTGCTCTAAAGCAGAGTGTGTTTCATGGATGAGAACTGTGCTGTGTGTTTCCCTTCAGAAACGGAGTTAAATGCCAGGCTCTGTGTCTTCCTAAAAGCGAGACTTCGTTTCAGGTAAACGCAGTCACTTTTCAGCTCAAACCAAGCTATATTGTACACGAAGCTCACACGTTTCTCGCTCTTAACTGAAACGCACTGGATGTGAGAGGGCCTTTGGTTTGTATCAGTTTCAGAAGCACAGTTGAACTAGATATGGTCCGTGTGTGTAGGAATCACAGTTCTTTTGTTCTGAGCACTCTCACGTTTCCCGCCCTATTAGAGACTCTAGAAAGCAAGAGCGTGCTTCTTGCTCTAAAGCAGAGTGTGTTTCATAGATGAGAACTGTGCTGTGTGTTTCCCTTCAGAAACGGAGTTAAATGCCAGGCTCTGTGTCTTCCTACAAGCGAGACTTCGTTTCAGGTAAACGCAGTCACTTTTCAGCTCAAACGAAGCTATATTGTACACGAAGCTCACACGTTTCTCGCTCTTAACTGAAACGCACTGGATGTTAGAGGGCCTGTGGTTTGTATCAGTTTCAGAAGCAGAGTTGAACTAGATATGGTCCGTGTGTGTAGGAATCACACTTCTTTTGTTCTGAGCACTCTCACGTTTCCCGCCCTATTAGAGACTCTAGAAAGCAAGAGCGTGTTTCTTGCTCTAAAGCAGAGTGTGTTTCATGGATGAGAACTGTGCTGTGTGTTTCCCTTCAGAAACGGAGTTAAATGCCAGGCTCTGTGTCTTCCTACAAGCGAGACTTCGTTTCAGGTAAACGCAGTCACTTTTCAGCTCAAACCAAGCTATATTGTACACGAAGCTCACACGTTTCTCGCTCTTAACTGAAACGCACTGGATGTGAGAGGGCCTGTGGTTTGTATCAGTTTCAGAAGCAGAGTTGAACTAGATATGGTCCGTGTGTGTAGGAATCACAGTTCTTTTGTTCTGAGCACTCTCACGTTTCCCGCCCTATTAGAGACTCTAGAAAGCAAGAGCGTGCTTCTTGCTCTAAAGCAGAGTGTGTTTCATGGTTGAGAACTGTGCTGTGTGTTTCCCTTCAGAAACGGAGTTAAATGCCAGGCTCTGTGTCTTCCTACAAGCGAGACTTCGTTTCAGGTAAACGCAGTCACTTTTCAGCTCAAACGAAGCTATATTGTACACGAAGCTCACACGTTTCTCGCTCTTAACTGAAACGCACTGGATGTTAGAGGGCCTGTGGTTTGTATCAGTTTCAGAAGCAGAGTTGAACTAGATATGGTCCGTGTGTGTAGGAATCACAGTTCTTTTGTTCTGAGCACTCTCACGTTTCCCGCCCTATTAGAGACTCTAGAAAGCAAGAGCGTGCTTCTTGCTCTAAAGCAGAGTGTGTTTCATGGATGAGAACTGTGCTGTGTGTTTCCCTTCAGAAACGGAGTTAAATGCCAGGCTCTGTGTCTTCCTACAAGCGAGACTTCGTTTCAGGTAAACGCAGTCACTTTTCAGCTCAAACCAAGCTATATTGTACACGAAGCTCACACGTTTCTCGCTCTTAACTGAAACGCACTGCATGTTAGAGGGCCCGTGGTTTGTATCAGTTTCAGAAGCAGAGTTGAACTAGATATGGTCCGTGTGTGTAGGAATCACAGTTCTTTTGTTCTGAGCACTCTCACGTTTCCCGCCCTATTAGAGACTCCAGAAAGCAAGAGCGTGCTTCTTGCTCTAAAGCAGAGTGTGTTTCATGGATGAGAACTGTGCTGTGTGTTTCCCTTCAGAAACGGAGTTAAATGCCAGGCTCTGTGTCTTCCTACAAGCGAGACTTCGTTTCAGGTAAACGCAGTCACTTTTCAGCTCAAACCAAGCTATATTGTACACGAAGCTCACACGTTTCTCGCTCTTAACTGAAACGCACTGGATGTTAGAGGGCCTGTGGTTTGTATCAGTTTCAGAAGCAGAGTTGAACTAGATATGGTCCGTGTGTGTAGGAATCACAGTTCTTTTGTTCTGAGCACTCTCACGTTTCCCGCCCTATCAGAGACTCTAGAAAGCAAGAGCGTGCTTCTTGCTCTAAAGCAGAGTGTGTTTCATGGATGAGAACTGTGCTGTGTGTTTCCCTTCAGAAACGGAGTTAAATGCCAGGCTCTGTGTCTTCCTACAAGCGAGACTTCGTTTCAGGTAAACGCAGTCACTTTTCAGCTCAAACCAAGCTATATTGTACACGAAGCTCACACGTTTCTCGCTCTTAACTTAAACGCACTGGATGTGAGAGGGCCTGTGGTTTGTATCAGTTTCAGAAGCAGAGTTGAACTAGATATGTTCCGTGTGTGTAGGAATCACAGTTCTTTTGTTCTGAGCACTCTCACGTTTCCCGCCCTATCAGAGACTCTAGAAAGCAAGAGCGTGCTTCTTGCTCTAAAGCAGAGTGTGTTTCATGGATGAGAACTGTGCTGTGTGTTTCCCTTCAGAAACGGAGTTAAATGCCAGGCTCTGTGTCTTCCTACAAGTGAGACTTGGTTTCAGGTAAACGCAGTCACTTTTCAGCTCAAACCAAGCTATATTGTACACGAAGCTCACACGTTTCTCGCTCTTAACTGAAACGCACTGGATGTGAGAGGGCCTGTGGTTTGTATCAGTTTCAGAAGCAGAGTTGAACTAGATATGGTCCGTGTGTGTAGGAATCACAGTTCTTTTGTTCTGAGCACTCTCACGTTTCCCGCCCTATTAGAGACTCTAGAAAGCAAGAGCGTGCTTCTTGCTCTAAAGCAGAGTGTGTTTCATGGTTGAGAACTGTGCTGTGTGTTTCCCTTCAGAAACGGAGTTAAATGCCAGGCTCTGTGTCTTCCTACAAGCGAGACTTCGTTTCAGGTAAACGCAGTCACTTTTCAGCTCAAACGAAGCTATATTGTACACGAAGCTCACACGTTTCTCGCTCTTAACTGAAACGCACTGGATGTTAGAGGGCCCGTGGTTTGTATCAGTTTCAGAAGCAGAGTTGAACTAGATATGGTCCGTGTGTGTAGGAATCACAGTTCTTTTGTTCTGAGCACTCTCACGTTTCCCGCCCTATTAGAGACTCTAGAAAGCAAGAGCGTGCTTCTTGCTCTAAAGCAGAGTGTGTTTCATGGATGAGAACTGTGCTGTGTGTTTCCCTTCAGAAACGGAGTTAAATGCCAGGCTCTGTGTCTTCCTACAAGCGAGACTTCGTTTCAGGTAAACGCAGTCACTTTTCAGCTCAAACCAAGCTATATTGTACACGAAGCTCACACGTTTCTCGCTCTTAACTGAAACGCACTGCATGTTAGAGGGCCCGTGGTTTGTATCAGTTTCAGAAGCAGAGTTGAACTAGATATGGTCCGTGTGTGTAAGAATCACAGTTCTTTTGTTCTGAGCACTCTCACGTTTCCCGCCCTATTAGAGACTCTAGAAAGCAAGAGCGTGCTTCTTGCTCTAAAGCAGAGTGTGTTTCATGGATGAGAACTGTGCTGTGTGTTTCCCTTCAGAAACGGAGTTAAATGCCAGGCTCTGTGTCTTCCTACAAGCGAGACTTCGTTTCAGGTAAACGCAGTCACTTTTCAGCTCAAACCAAGCTATATTGTACACGAAGCTCACACGTTTCTCGCTCTTAACTGAAACGCACTGGATGTTAGAGGGCCTGTGGTTTGTATCAGTTTCAGAAGCAGAGTTGAACTAGATATGGTCCGTGTGTGTAGGAATCACAGTTCTTTTGTTCTGAGCACTCTCACGTTTCCCGCCCTATCAGAGACTCTAGAAAGCAAGAGCGTGCTTCTTGCTCTAAAGCAGAGTGTGTTTCATGGATGAGAACTGTGCTGTGTGTTTCCCTTCAGAAACGGAGTTAAATGCCAGGCTCTGTGTCTTCCTACAAGCGAGACTTGGTTTCAGGTAAACGCAGTCACTTTTCAGCTCAAACCAAGCTATATTGTACACGAAGCTCACACGTTTCTCGCTCTTAAATGAAACGCACTGGATGTGAGAGGGCCTGTGGTTTGTATCAGTTTCAGAAGCAGAGTTGAACTAGATATGGTCCGTGTGTGTAGGAATCACAGTTCTTTTGTTCTGAGCACTCTCACGTTTCCCGCCCTATTAGAGACTCTAGAAAGCAAGAGCGTGCTTCTTGCTCTAAAGCAGAGTGTGTTTCATGGTTGAGAACTGTGCTGTGTGTTTCCCTTCAGAAACGGAGTTAAATGCCAGGCTCTGTGTCTTCCTACAAGCGAGACTTCGTTTCAGGTAAACGCAGTCACTTTTCAGCTCAAACGAAGCTATATTGTACACGAAGCTCACACGTTTCTCGCTCTTAACTGAAACGCACTGGATGTTAGAGGGCCCGTGGTTTGTATCAGTTTCAGAAGCAGAGTTGAACTAGATATGGTCCGTGTGTGTAGGAATCACAGTTCTTTTGTTCTGAGCACTCTCACGTTTCCCGCCCTATTAGAGACTCTAGAAAGCAAGAGCGTGCTTCTTGCTCTAAAGCAGAGTGTGTTTCATGGATGAGAACTGTGCTGTGTGTTTCCCTTCAGAAACGGAGTTAAATGCCAGGCTCTGTGTCTTCCTACAAGCGAGACTTCGTTTCAGGTAAACGCAGTCACTTTTCAGCTCAAACCAAGCTATATTGTACACGAAGCTCACACGTTTCTCGCTCTTAACTGAAACGCACTGCATGTTAGAGGGCCCGTGGTTTGTATCAGTTTCAGAAGCAGAGTTGAACTAGATATGGTCCGTGTGTGTAGGAATCACAGTTCTTTTGTTCTGAGCACTCTCACGTTTCCCGCCCTATTAGAGACTCCAGAAAGCAAGAGCGTGCTTCTTGCTCTAAAGCAGAGTGTGTTTCATGGATGAGAACTGTGCTGTGTGTTTCCCTTCAGAAACGGAGTTAAATGCCAGGCTCTGTGTCTTCCTACAAGCGAGACTTCGTTTCAGGTAAACGCAGTCACTTTTCAGCTCAAACCAAGCTATATTGTACACGAAGCTCACACGTTTCTCGCTCTTAACTGAAACGCACTGGATGTTAGAGGGCCTGTGGTTTGTATCAGTTTCAGAAGCAGAGTTGAACTAGATATGGTCCGTGTGTGTAGGAATCACAGTTCTTTTGTTCTGAGCACTCTCACGTTTCCCGCCCTATCAGAGACTCTAGAAAGCAAGAGCGTGCTTCTTGCTCTAAAGCAGAGTGTGTTTCATGGATGAGAACTGTGCTGTGTGTTTCCCTTCAGAAACGGAGTTAAATGCCAGGCTCTGTGTCTTCCTACAAGCGAGACTTCGTTTCAGGTAAACGCAGTCACTTTTCAGCTCAAACCAAGCTATATTGTACACGAAGCTCACACGTTTCTCGCTCTTAACTTAAACGCACTGGATGTGAGAGGGCCTGTGGTTTGTATCAGTTTCAGAAGCAGAGTTGAACTAGATATGTTCCGTGTGTGTAGGAATCACAGTTCTTTTGTTCTGAGCACTCTCACGTTTCCCGCCCTATCAGAGACTCTAGAAAGCAAGAGCGTGCTTCTTGCTCTAAAGCAGAGTGTGTTTCATGGATGAGAACTGTGCTGTGTGTTTCCCTTCAGAAACGGAGTTAAATGCCAGGCTCTGTGTCTTCCTACAAGTGAGACTTGGTTTCAGGTAAACGCAGTCACTTTTCAGCTCAAACCAAGCTATATTGTACACGAAGCTCACACGTTTCTCGCTCTTAACTGAAACGCACTGGATGTGAGAGGGCCTGTGGTTTGTATCAGTTTCAGAAGCAGAGTTGAACTAGATATGGTCCGTGTGTGTAGGAATCACAGTTCTTTTGTTCTGAGCACTCTCACGTTTCCCGCCCTATTAGAGACTCTAGAAAGCAAGAGCGTGCTTCTTGCTCTAAAGCAGAGTGTGTTTCATGGTTGAGAACTGTGCTGTGTGTTTCCCTTCAGAAACGGAGTTAAATGCCAGGCTCTGTGTCTTCCTACAAGCGAGACTTCGTTTCAGGTAAACGCAGTCACTTTTCAGCTCAAACGAAGCTATATTGTACACGAAGCTCACACGTTTCTCGCTCTTAACTGAAACGCACTGGATGTTAGAGGGCCCGTGGTTTGTATCAGTTTCAGAAGCAGAGTTGAACTAGATATGGTCCGTGTGTGTAGGAATCACAGTTCTTTTGTTCTGAGCACTCTCACGTTTCCCGCCCTATTAGAGACTCTAGAAAGCAAGAGCGTGCTTCTTGCTCTAAAGCAGAGTGTGTTTCATGGATGAGAACTGTGCTGTGTGTTTCCCTTCAGAAACGGAGTTAAATGCCAGGCTCTGTGTCTTCCTACAAGCGAGACTTCGTTTCAGGTAAACGCAGTCACTTTTCAGCTCAAACCAAGCTATATTGTACACGAAGCTCACACGTTTCTCGCTCTTAACTGAAACGCACTGCATGTTAGAGGGCCCGTGGTTTGTATCAGTTTCAGAAGCAGAGTTGAACTAGATATGGTCCGTGTGTGTAAGAATCACAGTTCTTTTGTTCTGAGCACTCTCACGTTTCCCGCCCTATTAGAGACTCTAGAAAGCAAGAGCGTGCTTCTTGCTCTAAAGCAGAGTGTGTTTCATGGATGAGAACTGTGCTGTGTGTTTCCCTTCAGAAACGGAGTTAAATGCCAGGCTCTGTGTCTTCCTACAAGCGAGACTTCGTTTCAGGTAAACGCAGTCACTTTTCAGCTCAAACCAAGCTATATTGTACACGAAGCTCACACGTTTCTCGCTCTTAACTGAAACGCACTGGATGTTAGAGGGCCTGTGGTTTGTATCAGTTTCAGAAGCAGAGTTGAACTAGATATGGTCCGTGTGTGTAGGAATCACAGTTCTTTTGTTCTGAGCACTCTCACGTTTCCCGCCCTATCAGAGACTCTAGAAAGCAAGAGCGTGCTTCTTGCTCTAAAGCAGAGTGTGTTTCATGGATGAGAACTGTGCTGTGTGTTTCCCTTCAGAAACGGAGTTAAATGCCAGGCTCTGTGTCTTCCTACAAGCGAGACTTGGTTTCAGGTAAACGCAGTCACTTTTCAGCTCAAACCAAGCTATATTGTACACGAAGCTCACACGTTTCTCGCTCTTAAATGAAACGCACTGGATGTGAGAGGGCCTGTGGTTTGTATCAGTTTCAGAAGCAGAGTTGAACTAGATATGGTCCGTGTGTGTAGGAATCACAGTTCTTTTGTTCTGAGCACTCTCACGTTTCCCGCCCTATTAGAGACTCTAGAAAGCAAGAGCGTGCTTCTTGCTCTAAAGCAGAGTGTGTTTCATGGTTGAGAACTGTGCTGTGTGTTTCCCTTCAGAAACGGAGTTAAATGCCAGGCTCTGTGTCTTCCTACAAGCGAGACTTCGTTTCAGGTAAACGCAGTCACTTTTCAGCTCAAACGAAGCTATATTGTACACGAAGCTCACACGTTTCTCGCTCTTAACTGAAACGCACTGGATGTTAGAGGGCCCGTGGTTTGTATCAGTTTCAGAAGCAGAGTTGAACTAGATATGGTCCGTGTGTGTAGGAATCACAGTTCTTTTGTTCTGAGCACTCTCACGTTTCCCGCCCTATTAGAGACTCTAGAAAGCAAGAGCGTGCTTCTTGCTCTAAAGCAGAGTGTGTTTCATGGATGAGAACTGTGCTGTGTGTTTCCCTTCAGAAACGGAGTTAAATGCCAGGCTCTGTGTCTTCCTACAAGCGAGACTTCGTTTCAGGTAAACGCAGTCACTTTTCAGCTCAAACGAAGCTATATTGTACACGAAGCTCACACGTTTCTCGCTCTTAACTGAAACGCACTGCATGTTAGAGGGCCCGTGGTTTGTATCAGTTTCAGAAGCAGAGTTGAACTAGATATGGTCCGTGTGTGTAGGAATCACAGTTCTTTTGTTCTGAGCACTCTCACGTTTCCCGCCCTATTAGAGACTCTAGAAAGCAAGAGCGTGCTTCTTGCTCTAAAGCAGAGTGTGTTTCATGGATGAGAACTGTGCTGTGTGTTTCCCTTCAGAAACGGAGTTAAATGCCAGGCTCTGTGTCTTCCTACAAGCGAGACTTCGTTTCAGGTAAACGCAGTCACTTTTCAGCTCAAACCAAGCTATATTGTACACGAAGCTCACACGTTTCTCGCTCTTAACTGAAACGCACTGGATGTTAGAGGGCCTGTGGTTTGTATCAGTTTCAGAAGCAGAGTTGAACTAGATATGGTCCGTGTGTGTAGGAATCACAGTTCTTTTGTTCTGAGCACTCTCACGTTTCCCGCCCTATCAGAGACTCTAGAAAGCAAGAGCGTGCTTCTTGCTCTAAAGCAGAGTGTGTTTCATGGATGAGAACTGTGCTGTGTGTTTCCCTTCAGAAACGGAGTTAAATGCCAGGCTCTGTGTCTTCCTACAAGCGAGACTTGGTTTCAGGTAAACGCAGTCACTTTTCAGCTCAAACGAAGCTATATTGTACACGAAGCTCACACGTTTCTCGCTCTTAACTGAAACGCACTGGATGTTAGAGGGCCTGTGGTTTGTATCAGTTTCAGAAGCAGAGTTGAACTAGATATGGTCCGTGTGTGTAGGAATCACAGTTCTTTTGTTCTGAGCACTCTCACGTTTCCCGCCCTATTAGAGACTCTAGAAAGCAAGAGCGTGCTTCTTGCTCTAAAGCAGAGTGTGTTTCATGGATGAGAACTGTGCTGTGTGTTTCCCTTCAGAAACGGAGTTAAATGCCAGGCTCTGTGTCTTCCTACAAGCGAGACTTCGTTTCAGGTAAACGCAGTCACTTTTCAGCTCAAACCAAGCTATATTGTACACGAAGCTCACACGTTTCTCGCTCTTAACTGAAACGCACTGGATGTTAGAGGGCCTGTGGTTTGTATCAGTTTCAGAAGCAGAGTTGAACTAGATATGGTCCGTGTGTGTAGGAATCACAGTTCTTTTGTTCTGAGCACTCTCACGTTTCCCGCCCTATTAGAGACTCTAGAAAGCAAGAGCGTGCTTCTTGCTCTAAAGCAGAGTGTGTTTCATGGATGAGAACTGTGCTGTGTGTTTCCCTTCAGAAACGGAGTTAAATGCCAGGCTCTGTGTCTTCCTACAAGCGAGACTTCGTTTCAGGTAAACGCAGTCACTTTTCAGCTCAAACGAAGCTATATTGTACACGAAGCTCACACGTTTCTCGCTCTTAACTGAAACGCACTGGATGTTAGAGGGCCCGTGGTTTGTATCAGTTTCAGAAGCAGAGTTGAACTAGATATGGTCCGTGTGTGTAGGAATCACAGTTCTTTTGTTCTGAGCACTCTCACGTTTCCCGCCCTATTAGAGACTCTAGAAAGCAAGAGCGTGCTTCTTGCTCTAAAGCAGAGTGTGTTTCATGGATGAGAACTGTGCTGTGTGTTTCCCTTCAGAAACGGAGTTAAATGCCAGGCTCTGTGTCTTCCTACAAGCGAGACTTCGTTTCAGGTAAACGCAGTCACTTTTCAGCTCAAACGAAGCTATATTGTACACGAAGCTCACACGTTTCTCGCTCTTAACTGAAACGCACTGCATGTTAGAGGGCCCGTGGTTTGTATCAGTTTCAGAAGCAGAGTTGAACTAGATATGGTCCGTGTGTGTAGGAATCACAGTTCTTTTGTTCTGAGCACTCTCACGTTTCCCGCCCTATTAGAGACTCTAGAAAGCAAGAGCGTGCTTCTTGCTCTAAAGCAGAGTGTGTTTCATGGATGAGAACTGTGCTGTGTGTTTCCCTTCAGAAACGGAGTTAAATGCCAGGCTCTGTGTCTTCCTACAAGCGAGACTTCGTTTCAGGTAAACGCAGTCACTTTTCAGCTCAAACCAAGCTATATTGTACACGAAGCTCACACGTTTCTCGCTCTTAACTGAAACGCACTGGATGTTAGAGGGCCTGTGGTTTGTATCAGTTTCAGAAGCAGAGTTGAACTAGATATGGTCCGTGTGTGTAGGAATCACAGTTCTTTTGTTCTGAGCACTCTCACGTTTCCCGCCCTATCAGAGACTCTAGAAAGCAAGAGCGTGCTTCTTGCTCTAAAGCAGAGTGTGTTTCATGGATGAGAACTGTGCTGTGTGTTTCCCTTCAGAAACGGAGTTAAATGCCAGGCTCTGTGTCTTCCTACAAGCGAGACTTGGTTTCAGGTAAACGCAGTCACTTTTCAGCTCAAACGAAGCTATATTGTACACGAAGCTCACACGTTTCTCGCTCTTAACTGAAACGCACTGGATGTTAGAGGGCCTGTGGTTTGTATCAGTTTCAGAAGCAGAGTTGAACTAGATATGGTCCGTGTGTGTAGGAATCACAGTTCTTTTGTTCTGAGCACTCTCACGTTTCCCGCCCTATTAGAGACTCTAGAAAGCAAGAGCGTGCTTCTTGCTCTAAAGCAGAGTGTGTTTCATGGATGAGAACTGTGCTGTGTGTTTCCCTTCAGAAACGGAGTTAAATGCCAGGCTCTGTGTCTTCCTACAAGCGAGACTTCGTTTCAGGTAAACGCAGTCACTTTTCAGCTCAAACCAAGCTATATTGTACACGAAGCTCACACGTTTCTCGCTCTTAACTGAAACGCACTGGATGTTAGAGGGCCTGTGGTTTGTATCAGTTTCAGAAGCAGAGTTGAACTAGATATGGTCCGTGTGTGTAGGAATCACAGTTCTTTTGTTCTGAGCACTCTCACGTTTCCCGCCCTATTAGAGACTCTAGAAAGCAAGAGCGTGCTTCTTGCTCTAAAGCAGAGTGTGTTTCATGGATGAGAACTGTGCTGTGTGTTTCCCTTCAGAAACGGAGTTAAATGCCAGGCTCTGTGTCTTCCTACAAGCGAGACTTCGTTTCAGGTAAACGCAGTCACTTTTCAGCTCAAACGAAGCTATATTGTACACGAAGCTCACACGTTTCTCGCTCTTAACTGAAACGCACTGGATGTTAGAGGGCCTGTGGTTTGTATCAGTTTCAGAAGCAGAGTTGAACTAGATATGGTCCGTGTGTGTAGGAATCACAGTTCGTTTGTTCTGAGCACTCTCACGTTTCCCGCCCTATTAGAGACTCTAGAAAGCAAGAGCGTGCTTCTTGCTCTAAAGCAGAGTGTGTTTCATGGATGAGAACTGTGCTGTGTGTTTCCCTTCAGAAACGGAGTTAAATGCCAGGCTCTGTGTCTTCCTACAAGCGAGACTTCGTTTCAGGTAAACGCAGTCACTTTTCAGCTCAAACCAAGCTATATTGTACACGAAGCTCACACGTTTCTCGCTCTTAACTGAAACGCACTGGATGTTAGAGGGCCCGTGCTTTGTATCAGTTTCAGAAGCAGAGTTGAACTAGATATGGTCCGTGTGTGTAGGAATCACAGTTCTTTTGTTCTGAGCTCTCTCACGTTTCACGCCCTATCTGAGACTCTAGAAAGCAAGAGCGTGCTTCTTGCTCTAAAGCAGAGTGTGTTTCATGGATGAGAACTGTGCTGTGTGTTTCCCTTCAGAAACGGAGTTAAATGCCAGGCTCTGTGTCTTCCTACAAGCGAGACTTGGTTTCAGGTAAACGCAGTCACTTTTCAGCTCAAACGAAGCTATATTGTACACGAAGCTCACACGTTTCTCGCTCTTAACTGAAACGCACTGGATGTTAGAGGGCCCGTGGTTTTTATCAGTTTCAGAAGCAGAGTTGAACTAGATATGGTCCGTGTGTGTAGGAATCACAGTTCTTTTGTTCTGAGCACTCTCACGTTTCCCGCCCTATTAGAGACTCTAGAAAGCAAGAGCGTGCTTCTTGCTCTAAAGCAGAGTGTGTTTCATGGATGAGAACTGTGCTGTGTGTTTCCCTTCAGAAACTTAGTTAAATGCCAGGCTCTGTGTCTTCCTACAAGCGAGACTTCGTTTCAGGTAAACGCAGTCACTTTTCAGCTCAAACCAAGCTATATTGTACACGAAGCTCACACGTTTCTCGCTCTTAACTGAAACGCACTGGATGTTAGAGGGCCCGTGGTTTTTATCAGTTTCAGAAGCAGAGTTGAACTAGATATGGTCCGTGTGTGTAGGAATCACAGTTCTTTTGTTCTGAGCACTCTCACGTTTCCCGCCCTATTAGAGACTCTAGAAAGCAAGAGCGTGCTTCTTGCTCTAAAGCAGAGTGTGTTTCATGGATGAGAACTGTGCTGTGTGTTTCCCTTCAGAAACGGAGTTAAATGCCAGGCTCTGTGTCTTCCTACAAGCGAGACTTGGTTTCAGGTAAACGCAGTCACTTTTCAGCTCAAACGAAGCTATATTGTACATGAAGCTCACACGTTTCTCGCTCTTAACTGAAACGCACTGGATGTTAGAGGGCCTGTGGTTTGTATCAGTTTCAGAAGCAGAGTTGAACTAGATATGGTCCGTGTGTGTAGGAATCACAGTTCTTTTGTTCTGAGCACTCTCACGTTTCCCGCCCTATTAGAGACTCTAGAAAGCAAGAGCGTGTTTCTTGCTCTAAAGCAGAGTGTGTTTCATGGATGAGAACTGTGCTGTGTGTTTCCCTTCAGAAACGGAGTTAAATGCCAGGCTCTGTGTCTTCCTACAAGCGAGACTTCGTTTCAGGTAAACGCAGTCACTTTTCAGCTCAAACCAAGCTATATTGTACACGAAGCTCACACGTTTCTCGCTCTTAAGTGAAACGCACTGGATGTTAGAGGGCCCGTGGTTTGTATCAGTTTCAGAAGCAGAGTTGAACTAGATATGGTCCGTGTGTGTAGGAATCACAGTTCTTTTGTTCTGAGCACTCTCACGTTTCCCGCCCTATTAGAGACTCTAGAAAGCAAGAGCGTGCTTCTTGCTCTAAAGCAGAGTGTGTTTCATGGATGAGAACTGTGCTGTGTGTTTCCCTTCAGAAACGGAGTTAAGTGCCAGGCTCTGTGTCTTCCTACAAGCGAGACTTCGTTTCAGGTAAACGCAGTCACTTTTCAGCTCAAACCAAGCTATATTGTACACGAAGCTCACACGTTTCTCGCTCTTAACTGAAACGCACTGGATGTTAGAGGGCCTGTGGTTTGTATCAGTTTCAGAAGCAGAGTTGAACTAGATATGGTCCGTGTGTGTAGGAATCACAGTTCTTTTGTTCTGAGCACTCTCACGTTTCACGCCCTATCAGAGACTCTAGAAAGCAAGAGCGTGCTTCTTGCTCTAAAGCAGAGTGTGTTTCATGGATGAGAACTGTGCTGTGTGTTTCCCTTCAGAAACGGAGTTAAATGCCAGGCTCTGTGTCTTCCTACAAGCGAGACTTCGTTTCAGGTAAACGCAGTCACTTTTCAGCTCAAACGAAGCTATATTGTACACGAAGCTCACACGTTTCTCGCTCTTAACTGAAACGCACTGCATGTTAGAGGGCCCGTGGTTTGTATCAGTTTCAGAAGCAGAGTTGAACTAGATATGGTCCGTGTGTGTAGGAATCACAGTTCTTTTGTTCTGAGCACTCTCACGTTTCCCGCCCTATTAGAGACTCTAGAAAGCAAGAGCGTGCTTCTTGCTCTAAAGCAGAGTGTGTTTCATGGATGAGAACTGTGCTGTGTGTTTCCCTTCAGAAACGGAGTTAAATGCCAGGCTCTGTGTCTTCCTACAAGCGAGACTTCGTTTCAGGTAAACGCAGTCACTTTTCAGCTCAAACCAAGCTATATTGTACACGAAGCTCACACGTTTCTCGCTCTTAACTGAAACGCACTGGATGTTAGAGGGCCTGTGGTTTGTATCAGTTTCAGAAGCAGAGTTGAACTAGATATGGTCCGTGTGTGTAGGAATCACAGTTCTTTTGTTCTGAGCACTCTCACGTTTCCCGCCCTATCAGAGACTCTAGAAAGCAAGAGCGTGCTTCTTGCTCTAAAGCAGAGTGTGTTTCATGGATGAGAACTGTGCTGTGTGTTTCCCTTCAGAAACGGAGTTAAATGCCAGGCTCTGTGTCTTCCTACAAGCGAGACTTGGTTTCAGGTAAACGCAGTCACTTTTCAGCTCAAACGAAGCTATATTGTACACGAAGCTCACACGTTTCTCGCTCTTAACTGAAACGCACTGGATGTTAGAGGGCCTGTGGTTTGTATCAGTTTCAGAAGCAGAGTTGAACTAGATATGGTCCGTGTGTGTAGGAATCACAGTTCTTTTGTTCTGAGCACTCTCACGTTTCCCGCCCTATTAGAGACTCTAGAAAGCAAGAGCGTGCTTCTTGCTCTAAAGCAGAGTGTGTTTCATGGATGAGAACTGTGCTGTGTGTTTCCCTTCAGAAACGGAGTTAAATGCCAGGCTCTGTGTCTTCCTACAAGCGAGACTTCGTTTCAGGTAAACGCAGTCACTTTTCAGCTCAAACCAAGCTATATTGTACACGAAGCTCACACGTTTCTCGCTCTTAACTGAAACGCACTGGATGTTAGAGGGCCTGTGGTTTGTATCAGTTTCAGAAGCAGAGTTGAACTAGATATGGTCCGTGTGTGTAGGAATCACAGTTCTTTTGTTCTGAGCACTCTCACGTTTCCCGCCCTATTAGAGACTCTAGAAAGCAAGAGCGTGCTTCTTGCTCTAAAGCAGAGTGTGTTTCATGGATGAGAACTGTGCTGTGTGTTTCCCTTCAGAAACGGAGTTAAATGCCAGGCTCTGTGTCTTCCTACAAGCGAGACTTCGTTTCAGGTAAACGCAGTCACTTTTCAGCTCAAACGAAGCTATATTGTACACGAAGCTCACACGTTTCTCGCTCTTAACTGAAACGCACTGGATGTTAGAGGGCCTGTGGTTTGTATCAGTTTCAGAAGCAGAGTTGAACTAGATATGGTCCGTGTGTGTAGGAATCACAGTTCGTTTGTTCTGAGCACTCTCACGTTTCCCGCCCTATTAGAGACTCTAGAAAGCAAGAGCGTGCTTCTTGCTCTAAAGCAGAGTGTGTTTCATGGATGAGAACTGTGCTGTGTGTTTCCCTTCAGAAACGGAGTTAAATGCCAGGCTCTGTGTCTTCCTACAAGCGAGACTTCGTTTCAGGTAAACGCAGTCACTTTTCAGCTCAAACCAAGCTATATTGTACACGAAGCTCACACGTTTCTCGCTCTTAACTGAAACGCACTGGATGTTAGAGGGCCCGTGCTTTGTATCAGTTTCAGAAGCAGAGTTGAACTAGATATGGTCCGTGTGTGTAGGAATCACAGTTCTTTTGTTCTGAGCTCTCTCACGTTTCACGCCCTATCTGAGACTCTAGAAAGCAAGAGCGTGCTTCTTGCTCTAAAGCAGAGTGTGTTTCATGGATGAGAACTGTGCTGTGTGTTTCCCTTCAGAAACGGAGTTAAATGCCAGGCTCTGTGTCTTCCTACAAGCGAGACTTGGTTTCAGGTAAACGCAGTCACTTTTCAGCTCAAACGAAGCTATATTGTACACGAAGCTCACACGTTTCTCGCTCTTAACTGAAACGCACTGGATGTTAGAGGGCCCGTGGTTTTTATCAGTTTCAGAAGCAGAGTTGAACTAGATATGGTCCGTGTGTGTAGGAATCACAGTTCTTTTGTTCTGAGCACTCTCACGTTTCCCGCCCTATTAGAGACTCTAGAAAGCAAGAGCGTGCTTCTTGCTCTAAAGCAGAGTGTGTTTCATGGATGAGAACTGTGCTGTGTGTTTCCCTTCAGAAACTTAGTTAAATGCCAGGCTCTGTGTCTTCCTACAAGCGAGACTTCGTTTCAGGTAAACGCAGTCACTTTTCAGCTCAAACCAAGCTATATTGTACACGAAGCTCACACGTTTCTCGCTCTTAACTGAAACGCACTGGATGTTAGAGGGCCCGTGGTTTTTATCAGTTTCAGAAGCAGAGTTGAACTAGATATGGTCCGTGTGTGTAGGAATCACAGTTCTTTTGTTCTGAGCACTCTCACGTTTCCCGCCCTATTAGAGACTCTAGAAAGCAAGAGCGTGCTTCTTGCTCTAAAGCAGAGTGTGTTTCATGGATGAGAACTGTGCTGTGTGTTTCCCTTCAGAAACGGAGTTAAATGCCAGGCTCTGTGTCTTCCTACAAGCGAGACTTGGTTTCAGGTAAACGCAGTCACTTTTCAGCTCAAACGAAGCTATATTGTACATGAAGCTCACACGTTTCTCGCTCTTAACTGAAACGCACTGGATGTTAGAGGGCCTGTGGTTTGTATCAGTTTCAGAAGCAGAGTTGAACTAGATATGGTCCGTGTGTGTAGGAATCACAGTTCTTTTGTTCTGAGCACTCTCACGTTTCCCGCCCTATTAGAGACTCTAGAAAGCAAGAGCGTGTTTCTTGCTCTAAAGCAGAGTGTGTTTCATGGATGAGAACTGTGCTGTGTGTTTCCCTTCAGAAACGGAGTTAAATGCCAGGCTCTGTGTCTTCCTACAAGCGAGACTTCGTTTCAGGTAAACGCAGTCACTTTTCAGCTCAAACCAAGCTATATTGTACACGAAGCTCACACGTTTCTCGCTCTTAAGTGAAACGCACTGGATGTTAGAGGGCCCGTGGTTTGTATCAGTTTCAGAAGCAGAGTTGAACTAGATATGGTCCGTGTGTGTAGGAATCACAGTTCTTTTGTTCTGAGCACTCTCACGTTTCCCGCCCTATTAGAGACTCTAGAAAGCAAGAGCGTGCTTCTTGCTCTAAAGCAGAGTGTGTTTCATGGATGAGAACTGTGCTGTGTGTTTCCCTTCAGAAACGGAGTTAAGTGCCAGGCTCTGTGTCTTCCTACAAGCGAGACTTCGTTTCAGGTAAACGCAGTCACTTTTCAGCTCAAACCAAGCTATATTGTACACGAAGCTCACACGTTTCTCGCTCTTAACTGAAACGCACTGGATGTTAGAGGGCCTGTGGTTTGTATCAGTTTCAGAAGCAGAGTTGAACTAGATATGGTCCGTGTGTGTAGGAATCACAGTTCTTTTGTTCTGAGCACTCTCACGTTTCACGCCCTATCAGAGACTCTAGAAAGCAAGAGCGTGCTTCTTGCTCTAAAGCAGAGTGTGTTTCATGGATGAGAACTGTGCTGTGTGTTTCCCTTCAAAAACGGAGTTAAATGCCAGGCTCTGTGTCTTCCTACAAGCGAGACTTCGTTTCAGGTAAACGCAGTCACTTTTCAGCTCAAACCAAGCTATATTGTACACGAAGCTCACACGTTTCTCGCTCTTAACTGAAACGCACTGGATGTTAGAGGGCCTGTGGTTTGTATCAGTTTCAGAAGCAGAGTTGAACTAGATATGGTCCGTGTGTGTAGGAATCACAGTTCTTTTGTTCTGAGCACTCTCACGTTTCCCGCCCTATTAGAGACTCTAGAAAGCAAGAGCGTGCTTCTTGCTCTAAAGCAGAGTGTGTTTCATGGATGAGAACTGTGCTGTGTGTTTCCCTTCAGAAACGGAGTTAAATGCCAGGCTCTGTGTCTTCCTACAAGCGAGACTTGGTTTCAGGTAAACGCAGTCACTTTTCAGCTCAAACGAAGCTATATTGTACACGAAGCTCACACGTATCTCGCTCTTAACTGAAACACACTGGATGTTAGAGGGCCTGTGGTTTGTATCAGTTTCAGAAGCAGAGTTGAACTAGATATGGTCCGTGTGTGTAGGAATCACAGTTCTTTTGTTCTGAGCACTCTCACGTTTCCCGCCCTATTAGAGACTCTAGAAAGCAAGAGCGTGCTTCTTGCTCTAAAGCAGAGTGTGTTTCATGGATGAGAACTGTGCTGTGTGTTTCCCTTCAGAAACGGAGTTAAATGCCAGGCTCTGTGTCTTCCTACAAGCGAGACTTCGTTTCAGGTAAACGCAGTCACTTTTCAGCTCAAACCAAGCTATATTGTACACGAAGCTCACACGTTTCTCGCTCTTAACTGAAACGCACTGGATGTGAGAGGGCCTGTGGTTTGTATCAGTTTCAGAAGCAGAGTTGAACTAGATATGGTCCGTGTGTGTAGGAATCACAGTTCTTTTGTTCTGAGCACTCTCACGTTTCCCGCCCTATTAGAGACTCTAGAAAGCAAGAGCGTGCTTCTTGCTCTAAAGCAGAGTGTGTTTCATGGATGAGAACTGTGCTGTGTGTTTCCCTTCAGAAACGGAGTTAAATGCCAGGCTCTGTGTCTTCCTACAAGCGAGACTTCGTTTCAGGTAAACGCAGTCACTTTTCAGCTCAAACCAAGCTATATTGTACACGAAGCTCACACGTTTCTCGCTCTTAACTGAAACGCACTGGATGTTAGAGGGCCTGTGGTTTGTATCAGTTTCAGAAGCAGAGTTGAACTAGATATGGTCCGTGTGTGTAGGAATCACAGTTCTTTTGTTCTGAGCACTCTCACGTTTCCCGCCCTATTAGAGACTCTAGAAAGCAAGAGCGTGCTTCTTGCTCTAAAGCAGAGTGTGTTTCATGGATGAGAACTGTGCTGTGTGTTTCCCTTCAGAAACGGAGTTAAATGCCAGGCTCTGTGTCTTCCTACAAGCGAGACTTGGTTTCAGGTAAACGCAGTCACTTTTCAGCTCAAACGAAGCTATATTGTACACGAAGCTCACACGTATCTCGCTCTTAACTGAAACACACTGGATGTTAGAGGGCCTGTGGTTTGTATCAGTTTCAGAAGCAGAGTTGAACTAGATATGGTCCGTGTGTGTAGGAATCACAGTTCTTTTGTTCTGAGCACTCTCACGTTTCCCGCCCTATTAGAGACTCTAGAAAGCAAGAGCGTGCTTCTTGCTCTAAAGCAGAGTGTGTTTCATGGATGAGAACTGTGCTGTGTGTTTCCCTTCAGAAACGGAGTTAAATGCCAGGCTCTGTGTCTTCCTACAAGCGAGACTTCGTTTCAGGTAAACGCAGTCACTTTTCAGCTCAAACCAAGCTATATTGTACACGAAGCTCACACGTTTCTCGCTCTTAACTGAAACGCACTGGATGTGAGAGGGCCTGTGGTTTGTATCAGTTTCAGAAGCAGAGTTGAACTAGATATGGTCCGTGTGTGTAGGAATCACAGTTCTTTTGTTCTGAGCACTCTCACGTTTCCCGCCCTATTAGAGACTCTAGAAAGCAAGAGCGTGCTTCTTGCTCTAAAGCAGAGTGTGTTTCATGGATGAGAACTGTGCTGTGTGTTTCCCTTCAGAAACGGAGTTAAATGCCAGGCTCTGTGTCTTCCTACAAGCGAGACTTCGTTTCAGGTAAACGCAGTCACTTTTCAGCTCAAACCAAGCTATATTGTACACGAAGCTCACACGTTTCTCGCTCTTAACTGAAACGCACTGGATGTTAGAGGGCCTGTGGTTTGTATCAGTTTCAGAAGCAGAGTTGAACTAGATATGGTCCGTGTGTGTAGGAATCACAGTTCTTTTGTTCTGAGCACTCTCACGTTTCCCGCCCTATTAGAGACTCTAGAAAGCAAGAGCGTGCTTCTTGCTCTAAAGCAGAGTGTGTTTCATGGATGAGAACTGTGCTGTGTGTTTCCCTTCAGAAACGGAGTTAAATTCCAGGCTCTGTGTCTTCCTACAAGCGAGACTTGGTTTCAGGTAAACGCAGTCACTTTTCAGCTCAAACGAAGCTATATTGTACATGAAGCTCACACGTTTCTCGCTCTTAACTGAAACGCACTGGATGTTAGAGGGCCTGTGGTTTGTATCAGTTTCAGAAGCAGAGTTGAACTAGATATGGTCCGTGTGTGTAGGAATCACAGTTCTTTTGTTCTGAGCACTCTCACGTTTCCCGCCCTATTAGAGACTCTAGAAAGCAAGAGCGTGTTTCTTGCTCTAAAGCAGAGTGTGTTTCATGGATGAGAACTGTGCTGTGTGTTTCCCTTCAGAAACGGAGTTAAATGCCAGGCTCTGTGTCTTCCTACAAGCGAGACTTCGTTTCAGGTAAACGCAGTCACTTTTCAGCTCAAACCAAGCTATATTGTACACGAAGCTCACACGTTTCTCGCTCTTAAGTGAAACGCACTGGATGTTAGAGGGCCCGTGGTTTGTATCAGTTTCAGAAGCAGAGTTGAACTAGATATGGTCCGTGTGTGTAGGAATCACAGTTCTTTTGTTCTGAGCACTCTCACGTTTCCCGCCCTATTAGAGACTCTAGAAAGCAAGAGCGTGCTTCTTGCTCTAAAGCAGAGTGTGTTTCATGGATGAGAACTGTGCTGTGTGTTTCCCTTCAGAAACGGAGTTAAGTGCCAGGCTCTGTGTCTTCCTACAAGCGAGACTTCGTTTCAGGTAAACGCAGTCACTTTTCAGCTCAAACCAAGCTATATTGTACACGAAGCTCACACGTTTCTCGCTCTTAACTGAAACGCACTGGATGTTAGAGGGCCTGTGGTTTGTATCAGTTTCAGAAGCAGAGTTGAACTAGATATGGTCCGTGTGTGTAGGAATCACAGTTCTTTTGTTCTGAGCACTCTCACGTTTCACGCCCTATCAGAGACTCTAGAAAGCAAGAGCGTGCTTCTTGCTCTAAAGCAGAGTGTGTTTCATGGATGAGAACTGTGCTGTGTGTTTCCCTTCAAAAACGGAGTTAAATGCCAGGCTCTGTGTCTTCCTACAAGCGAGACTTCGTTTCAGGTAAACGCAGTCACTTTTCAGCTCAAACGAAGCTATATTGTACACGAAGCTCACACGTTTCTCGCTCTTAACTGAAACGCACTGGATGTTAGAGGGCCTGTGGTTTGTATCAGTTTCAGAAGCAGAGTTGAACTAGATATGGTCCGTGTGTGTAGGAATCACAGTTCTTTTGTTCTGAGCACTCTCACGTTTCCCGCCCTATTAGAGACTCTAGAAAGCAAGAGCGTGCTTCTTGCTCTAAAGCAGAGTGTGTTTCATGGATGAGAACTGTGCTGTGTGTTTCCCTTCAGAAACGGAGTTAAATGCCAGGCTCTGTGTCTTCCTACAAGCGAGACTTGGTTTCAGGTAAACGCAGTCACTTTTCAGCTCAAACGAAGCTATATTGTACACGAAGCTCACACGTTTCTCGCTCTTAACTGAAACGCACTGGATGTTAGAGGGCCTGTGGTTTGTATCAGTTTCAGAAGCAGAGTTGAACTAGATATGGTCCGTGTGTGTAGGAATCACAGTTCTTTTGTTCTGAGCACTCTCACGTTTCCCGCCCTATTAGAGACTCTAGAAAGCAAGAGCGTGCTTCTTGCTCTAAAGCAGAGTGTGTTTCATGGATGAGAACTGTGCTGTGTGTTTCCCTTCAGAAACGGAGTTAAATGCCAGGCTCTGTGTCTTCCTACAAGCGAGACTTCGTTTCAGGTAAACGCAGTCACTTTTCAGCTCAAACCAAGCTATATTGTACACGAAGCTCACACGTTTCTCGCTCTTAACTGAAACGCACTGGATGTGAGAGGGCCTGTGGTTTGTATCAGTTTCAGAAGCAGAGTTGAACTAGATATGGTCCGTGTGTGTAGGAATCACAGTTCTTTTGTTCTGAGCACTCTCACGTTTCCCGCCCTATTAGAGACTCTAGAAAGCAAGAGCGTGCTTCTTGCTCTAAAGCAGAGTGTGTTTCATGGATGAGAACTGTGCTGTGTGTTTCCCTTCAGAAACGGAGTTAAATGCCAGGCTCTGTGTCTTCCTACAAGCGAGACTTCGTTTCAGGTAAACGCAGTCACTTTTCAGCTCAAACGAAGCTATATTGTACACGAAGCTCACATGTTTCTCGCTCTTAACTGAAACGCACTGGATGTTAGAGGGCCTGTGGTTTGTATCAGTTTCAGAAGCAGAGTTGAACTAGATATGGTCCGTGTGTGTAGGAATCACAGTTCTTTTGTTCTGAGCACTCTCACGTTTCCCGCCCTATTAGAGACTCTAGAAAGCAAGAGCGTGCTTCTTGCTCTAAAGCAGAGTGTGTTTCATGGATGAGAACTGTGCTGTGTGTTTCCCTTCAGAAACGGAGTTAAATGCCAGGCTCTGTGTCTTCCTACAAGCGAGACTTGGTTTCAGGTAAACGCAGTCACTTTTCAGCTCAAACGAAGCTATATTGTACATGAAGCTCACACGTTTCTCGCTCTTAACTGAAACGCACTGGATGTTAGAGGGCCTGTGGTTTGTATCAGTTTCAGAAGCAGAGTTGAACTAGATATGGTCCGTGTGTGTAGGAATCACAGTTCTTTTGTTCTGAGCACTCTCACGTTTCCCGCCCTATTAGAGACTCTAGAAAGCAAGAGCGTGTTTCTTGCTCTAAAGCAGAGTGTGTTTCATGGATGAGAACTGTGCTGTGTGTTTCCCTTCAGAAACGGAGTTAAATGCCAGGCTCTGTGTCTTCCTACAAGCGAGACTTCGTTTCAGGTAAACGCAGTCACTTTTCAGCTCAAACCAAGCTATATTGTACACGAAGCTCACACGTTTCTCGCTCTTAAGTGAAACGCACTGGATGTTAGAGGGCCCGTGGTTTGTATCAGTTTCAGAAGCAGAGTTGAACTAGATATGGTCCGTGTGTGTAGGAATCACAGTTCTTTTGTTCTGAGCACTCTCACGTTTCCCGCCCTATTAGAGACTCTAGAAAGCAAGAGCGTGCTTCTTGCTCTAAAGCAGAGTGTGTTTCATGGATGAGAACTGTGCTGTGTGTTTCCCTTCAGAAACGGAGTTAAGTGCCAGGCTCTGTGTCTTCCTACAAGCGAGACTTCGTTTCAGGTAAACGCAGTCACTTTTCAGCTCAAACCAAGCTATATTGTACACGAAGCTCACACGTTTCTCGCTCTTAACTGAAACGCACTGGATGTTAGAGGGCCTGTGGTTTGTATCAGTTTCAGAAGCAGAGTTGAACTAGATATGGTCCGTGTGTGTAGGAATCACAGTTCTTTTGTTCTGAGCACTCTCACGTTTCACGCCCTATCAGAGACTCTAGAAAGCAAGAGCGTGCTTCTTGCTCTAAAGCAGAGTGTGTTTCATGGATGAGAACTGTGCTGTGTGTTTCCCTTCAGAAACGGAGTTAAATGCCAGGCTCTGTGTCTTCCTACAAGCGAGACTTCGTTTCAGGTAAACGCAGTCACTTTTCAGCTCAAACCAAGCTATATTGTACACGAAGCTCACACGTTTCTCGCTCTTAACTGAAACGCACTGGATGTTAGAGGGCCTGTGGTTTGTATCAGTTTCAGAAGCAGAGTTGAACTAGATATGGTCCGTGTGTGTAGGAATCACAGTTCTTTTGTTCTGAGCACTCTCACGTTTCCCGCCCTATTAGAGACTCTAGAAAGCAAGAGCGTGCTTCTTGCTCTAAAGCAGAGTGTGTTTCATGGATGAGAACTGTGCTGTGTGTTTCCCTTCAGAAACGGAGTTAAATGCCAGGCTCTGTGTCTTCCTACAAGCGAGACTTGGTTTCAGGTAAACGCAGTCACTTTTCAGCTCAAACGAAGCTATATTGTACACGAAGCTCACACGTTTCTCGCTCTTAACTGAAACGCACTGCATGTTAGAGGGCCTGTGGTTTGTATCAGTTTCAGAAGCAGAGTTGAACTAGATATGGTCCGTGTGTGTAGGAATCACAGTTCTTTTGTTCTGAGCACTCTCACGTTTCCCGCCCTATTAGAGACTCTAGAAAGCAAGAGCGTGCTTCTTGCTCTAAAGCAGAGTGTGTTTCATGGATGAGAACTGTGCTGTGTGTTTCCCTTCAGAAACGGAGTTAAATGCCAGGCTCTGTGTCTTCCTACAAGCGAGACTTCGTTTCAGGTAAACGCAGTCACTTTTCAGCTCAAACCAAGCTATATTGTACACGAAGCTCACACGTTTCTCGCTCTTAACTGAAACGCACTGGATGTGAGAGGGCCTGTGGTTTGTATCAGTTTCAGAAGCAGAGTTGAACTAGATATGGTCCGTGTGTGTAGGAATCACAGTTCTTTTGTTCTGAGCACTCTCACGTTTCCCGCCCTATTAGAGACTCTAGAAAGCAAGAGCGTGCTTCTTGCTCTAAAGCAGAGTGTGTTTCATGGATGAGAACTGTGCTGTGTGTTTCCCTTCAGAAACGGAGTTAAATGCCAGGCTCTGTGTCTTCCTACAAGCGAGACTTCGTTTCAGGTAAACGCAGTCACTTTTCAGCTCAAACGAAGCTATATTGTACACGAAGCTCACATGTTTCTCGCTCTTAACTGAAACGCACTGGATGTTAGAGGGCCTGTGGTTTGTATCAGTTTCAGAAGCAGAGTTGAACTAGATATGGTCCGTGTGTGTAGGAATCACAGTTCTTTTGTTCTGAGCACTCTCACGTTTCCCGCCCTATTAGAGACTCTAGAAAGCAAGAGCGTGCTTCTTGCTCTAAAGCAGAGTGTGTTTCATGGATGAGAACTGTGCTGTGTGTTTCCCTTCAGAAACGGAGTTAAATGCCAGGCTCTGTGTCTTCCTACAAGCGAGACTTCGTTTCAGGTAAACGCAGTCACTTTTCAGCTCAAACCAAGCTATATTGTACACGAAGCTCACACGTTTCTCGCTCTTAACTGAAACGCACTGGATGTTAGAGGGCCCGTGGTTTGTATCAGTTTCAGAAGCAGAGTTGAACTAGATATGGTCCGTGTGTGTAGGAATCACAGTTCTTTTGTTCTGAGCACTCTCACGTTTCCCGCCCTATTAGAGACTCTAGAAAGCAAGAGCGTGCTTCTTGCTCTAAAGCAGAGTGTGTTTCATGGATGAGAACTGTGCTGTGTGTTTCCCTTCAGAAACGGAGTTAAATGCCAGGCTCTGTGTCTTCCTAAAAGCGAGACTTCGTTTCAGGTAAACGCAGTCACTTGTCAGCTCAAACCAAGCTATATTGTACACGAAGCTCACACGTTTCTCGCTCTTAACTGAAACGCACTGGATGTGAGAGGGCCTGTGGTTTGTATCAGTTTCAGAAGCACAGTTGAACTAGATATGGTCCGTGTGTGTAGGAATCACAGTTCTTTTGTTCTGAGCACTCTCACGTTTCCCGCCCTATTAGAGACTCTAGAAAGCAAGAGCGTGCTTCTTGCTCTAAAGCAGAGTGTGTTTCATGGATGAGAACTGTGCTGTGTGTTTCCCTTCAGAAACGGAGTTAAATGCCAGGCTCTGTGTCTTCCTACAAGCGAGACTTCGTTTCAGGTAAACGCAGTCACTTTTCAGCTCAAACGAAGCTATATTGTACACGAAGCTCACACGTTTCTCGCTCTTAACTGAAACGCACTGGATGTTAGAGGGCCTGTGGTTTGTATCAGTTTCAGAAGCAGAGTTGAACTAGATATGGTCCGTGTGTGTAGGAATCACAGTTCTTTTGTTCTGAGCACTCTCACGTTTCCCGCCCTATTAGAGACTCTAGAAAGCAAGAGCGTGTTTCTTGCTCTAAAGCAGAGTGTGTTTCATGGATGAGAACTGTGCTGTGTGTTTCCCTTCAGAAACGGAGTTAAATGCCAGGCTCTGTGTCTTCCTACAAGCGAGACTTCGTTTCAGGTAAACGCAGTCACTTTTCAGCTCAAACCAAGCTATATTGTACACGAAGCTCACACGTTTCTCGCTCTTAACTGAAACGCACTGGATGTGAGAGGGCCTATGGTTTGTATCAGTTTCAGAAGCAGAGTTGAACTAGATATGGTCCGTGTGTGTAGGAATCACAGTTCTTTTGTTCTGAGCACTCTCACGTTTCCCGCCCTATTAGAGACTCTAGAAAGCAAGAGCGTGCTTCTTGCTCTAAAGCAGAGTGTGTTTCATGGTTGAGAACTGTGCTGTGTGTTTCCCTTCAGAAACGGAGTTAAATGCCAGGCTCTGTGTCTTCCTACAAGCGAGACTTCGTTTCAGGTAAACGCAGTCACTTTTCAGCTCAAACCAAGCTATATTGTACACGAAGCTCACACGTTTCTCGCTCTTAACTGAAACGCACTGGATGTTAGAGGGCCTGTGGTTTGTATCAGTTTCAGAAGCAGAGTTGAACTAGATATGGTCCGTGTGTGTAGGAATCACAGTTCTTTTGTTCTGAGCACTCTCACGTTTCCCGCCCTATTAGAGACTCTAGAAAGCAAGAGCGTGCTTCTTGCTCTAAAGCAGAGTGTGTTTCATGGATGAGAACTGTGCTGTGTGTTTCCCTTCAGAAACGGAGTTAAATGCCAGGCTCTGTGTCTTCCTACAAGCGAGACTTCGTTTCAGGTAAACGCAGTCACTTTTCAGCTCAAACGAAGCTATATTGTACACGAAGCTCACACGTTTCTCGCTCTTAACTGAAACGCACTGCATGTTAGAGGGCCCGTGGTTTGTATCAGTTTCAGAAGCAGAGTTGAACTAGATATGGTCCGTGTGTGTAGGAATCACAGTTCTTTTGTTCTGAGCACTCTCACGTTTCCCGCCCTATTAGAGACTCTAGAAAGCAAGAGCGTGCTTCTTGCTCTAAAGCAGAGTGTGTTTCATGGATGAGAACTGTGCTGTGTGTTTCCCTTCAGAAACGGAGTTAAATGCCAGGCTCTGTGTCTTCCTACAAGCGAGACTTCGTTTCAGGTAAACGCAGTCACTTTTCAGCTCAAACCAAGCTATATTGTACACGAAGCTCACACGTTTCTCGCTCTTAACTGAAACGCACTGGATGTTAGAGGGCCTGTGGTTTGTATCAGTTTCAGAAGCAGAGTTGAACTAGATATGGTCCGTGTGTGTAGGAATCACAGTTCTTTTGTTCTGAGCACTCTCACGTTTCCCGCCCTATCAGAGACTCTAGAAAGCAAGAGCGTGCTTCTTGCTCTAAAGCAGAGTGTGTTTCATGGATGAGAACTGTGCTGTGTGTTTCCCTTCAGAAACGGAGTTAAATGCCAGGCTCTGTGTCTTCCTACAAGCGAGACTTCGTTTCAGGTAAACGCAGTCACTTTTCAGCTCAAACCAAGCTATATTGTACACGAAGCTCACACGTTTCTCGCTCTTAACTGAAACGCACTGCATGTTAGAGGGCCCGTGGTTTGTATCAGTTTCAGAAGCAGAGTTGAACTAGATATGGTCCGTGTGTGTAGGAATCACAGTTCTTTTGTTCTGAGCACTCTCACGTTTCCCGCCCTATTAGAGACTCTAGAAAGCAAGAGCGTGCTTCTTGCTCTAAAGCAGAGTGTGTTTCATGGATGAGAACTGTGCTGTGTGTTTCCCTTCAGAAACGGAGTTAAATGCCAGGCTCTGTGTCTTCCTACAAGCGAGACTTCGTTTCAGGTAAACGCAGTCACTTTTCAGCTCAAACCAAGCTATATTGTACACGAAGCTCACACGTTTCTCGCTCTTAACTGAAACGCACTGGATGTTAGAGGGCCTGTGGTTTGTATCAGTTTCAGAAGCAGAGTTGAACTAGATATGGTCCGTGTGTGTAGGAATCACAGTTCTTTTGTTCTGAGCACTCTCACGTTTCCCGCCCTATCAGAGACTCTAGAAAGCAAGAGCGTGCTTCTTGCTCTAAAGCAGAGTGTGTTTCATGGATGAGAACTGTGCTGTGTGTTTCCCTTCAGAAACGGAGTTAAATGCCAGGCTCTGTGTCTTCCTACAAGCGAGACTTGGTTTCAGGTAAACGCAGTCACTTTTCAGCTCAAACGAAGCTATATTGTACACGAAGCTCACACGTTTCTCGCTCTTAACTGAAACGCACTGGATGTTAGAGGGCCTGTGGTTTGTATCAGTTTCAGAAGCAGAGTTGAACTAGATATGGTCCGTGTGTGTAGGAATCACAGTTCTTTTGTTCTGAGCACTCTCACGTTTCCCGCCCTATTAGAGACTCTAGAAAGCAAGAGCGTGCTTCTTGCTCTAAAGCAGAGTGTGTTTCATGGATGAGAACTGTGCTGTGTGTTTCCCTTCAGAAACGGAGTTAAATGCCAGGCTCTGTGTCTTCCTACAAGCGAGACTTCGTTTCAGGTAAACGCAGTCACTTTTCAGCTCAAACCAAGCTATATTGTACACGAAGCTCACACGTTTCTCGCTCTTAACTGAAACGCACTGGATGTTAGAGGGCCTGTGGTTTGTATCAGTTTCAGAAGCAGAGTTGAACTAGATATGGTCCGTGTGTGTAGGAATCACAGTTCTTTTGTTCTGAGCACTCTCACGTTTCCCGCCCTATTAGAGACTCTAGAAAGCAAGAGCGTGCTTCTTGCTCTAAAGCAGAGTGTGTTTCATGGATGAGAACTGTGCTGTGTGTTTCCCTTCAGAAACGGAGTTAAATGCCAGGCTCTGTGTCTTCCTACAAGCGAGACTTCGTTTCAGGTAAACGCAGTCACTTTTCAGCTCAAACGAAGCTATATTGTACACGAAGCTCACACGTTTCTCGCTCTTAACTGAAACGCACTGGATGTTAGAGGGCCTGTGGTTTGTATCAGTTTCAGAAGCAGAGTTGAACTAGATATGGTCCGTGTGTGTAGGAATCACAGTTCGTTTGTTCTGAGCACTCTCACGTTTCCCGCCCTATTAGAGACTCTAGAAAGCAAGAGCGTGCTTCTTGCTCTAAAGCAGAGTGTGTTTCATGGATGAGAACTGTGCTGTGTGTTTCCCTTCAGAAACGGAGTTAAATGCCAGGCTCTGTGTCTTCCTACAAGCGAGACTTCGTTTCAGGTAAACGCAGTCACTTTTCAGCTCAAACCAAGCTATATTGTACACGAAGCTCACACGTTTCTCGCTCTTAACTGAAACGCACTGGATGTTAGAGGGCCCGTGCTTTGTATCAGTTTCAGAAGCAGAGTTGAACTAGATATGGTCCGTGTGTGTAGGAATCACAGTTCTTTTGTTCTGAGCTCTCTCACGTTTCACGCCCTATCTGAGACTCTAGAAAGCAAGAGCGTGCTTCTTGCTCTAAAGCAGAGTGTGTTTCATGGATGAGAACTGTGCTGTGTGTTTCCCTTCAGAAACGGAGTTAAATGCCAGGCTCTGTGTCTTCCTACAAGCGAGACTTGGTTTCAGGTAAACGCAGTCACTTTTCAGCTCAAACGAAGCTATATTGTACACGAAGCTCACACGTTTCTCGCTCTTAACTGAAACGCACTGGATGTTAGAGGGCCCGTGGTTTTTATCAGTTTCAGAAGCAGAGTTGAACTAGATATGGTCCGTGTGTGTAGGAATCACAGTTCTTTTGTTCTGAGCACTCTCACGTTTCCCGCCCTATTAGAGACTCTAGAAAGCAAGAGCGTGCTTCTTGCTCTAAAGCAGAGTGTGTTTCATGGATGAGAACTGTGCTGTGTGTTTCCCTTCAGAAACTTAGTTAAATGCCAGGCTCTGTGTCTTCCTACAAGCGAGACTTCGTTTCAGGTAAACGCAGTCACTTTTCAGCTCAAACCAAGCTATATTGTACACGAAGCTCACACGTTTCTCGCTCTTAACTGAAACGCACTGGATGTTAGAGGGCCCGTGGTTTTTATCAGTTTCAGAAGCAGAGTTGAACTAGATATGGTCCGTGTGTGTAGGAATCACAGTTCTTTTGTTCTGAGCACTCTCACGTTTCCCGCCCTATTAGAGACTCTAGAAAGCAAGAGCGTGCTTCTTGCTCTAAAGCAGAGTGTGTTTCATGGATGAGAACTGTGCTGTGTGTTTCCCTTCAGAAACGGAGTTAAATGCCAGGCTCTGTGTCTTCCTACAAGCGAGACTTGGTTTCAGGTAAACGCAGTCACTTTTCAGCTCAAACGAAGCTATATTGTACATGAAGCTCACACGTTTCTCGCTCTTAACTGAAACGCACTGGATGTTAGAGGGCCTGTGGTTTGTATCAGTTTCAGAAGCAGAGTTGAACTAGATATGGTCCGTGTGTGTAGGAATCACAGTTCTTTTGTTCTGAGCACTCTCACGTTTCCCGCCCTATTAGAGACTCTAGAAAGCAAGAGCGTGTTTCTTGCTCTAAAGCAGAGTGTGTTTCATGGATGAGAACTGTGCTGTGTGTTTCCCTTCAGAAACGGAGTTAAATGCCAGGCTCTGTGTCTTCCTACAAGCGAGACTTCGTTTCAGGTAAACGCAGTCACTTTTCAGCTCAAACCAAGCTATATTGTACACGAAGCTCACACGTTTCTCGCTCTTAAGTGAAACGCACTGGATGTTAGAGGGCCCGTGGTTTGTATCAGTTTCAGAAGCAGAGTTGAACTAGATATGGTCCGTGTGTGTAGGAATCACAGTTCTTTTGTTCTGAGCACTCTCACGTTTCCCGCCCTATTAGAGACTCTAGAAGCAAGAGCGTGCTTCTTGCTCTAAAGCAGAGTGTGTTTCATGGATGAGAACTGTGCTGTGTGTTTCCCTTCAGAAACGGAGTTAAGTGCCAGGCTCTGTGTCTTCCTACAAGCGAGACTTCGTTTCAGGTAAACGCAGTCACTTTTCAGCTCAAACCAAGCTATATTGTACACGAAGCTCACACGTTTCTCGCTCTTAACTGAAACGCACTGGATGTTAGAGGGCCTGTGGTTTGTATCAGTTTCAGAAGCAGAGTTGAACTAGATATGGTCCGTGTGTGTAGGAATCACAGTTCTTTTGTTCTGAGCACTCTCACGTTTCACGCCCTATCAGAGACTCTAGAAAGCAAGAGCGTGCTTCTTGCTCTAAAGCAGAGTGTGTTTCATGGATGAGAACTGTGCTGTGTGTTTCCCTTCAAAAACGGAGTTAAATGCCAGGCTCTGTGTCTTCCTACAAGCGAGACTTCGTTTCAGGTAAACGCAGTCACTTTTCAGCTCAAACCAAGCTATATTGTACACGAAGCTCACACGTTTCTCGCTCTTAACTGAAACGCACTGGATGTTAGAGGGCCTGTGGTTTGTATCAGTTTCAGAAGCAGAGTTGAACTAGATATGGTCCGTGTGTGTAGGAATCACAGTTCTTTTGTTCTGAGCACTCTCACGTTTCCCGCCCTATTAGAGACTCTAGAAAGCAAGAGCGTGCTTCTTGCTCTAAAGCAGAGTGTGTTTCATGGATGAGAACTGTGCTGTGTGTTTCCCTTCAGAAACGGAGTTAAATGCCAGGCTCTGTGTCTTCCTACAAGCGAGACTTCGTTTCAGGTAAACGCAGTCACTTTTCAGCTCAAACCAAGCTATATTGTACACGAAGCTCACACGTTTCTCGCTCTTAACTGAAACGCACTGGATGTTAGAGGGCCTGTGGTTTGTATCAGTTTCAGAAGCAGAGTTGAACTAGATATGGTCCGTGTGTGTAGGAATCACAGTTCTTTTGTTCTGAGCACTCTCACGTTTCCCGCCCTATCAGAGACTCTAGAAAGCAAGAGCGTGCTTCTTGCTCTAAAGCAGAGTGTGTTTCATGGATGAGAACTGTGCTGTGTGTTTCCCTTCAGAAACGGAGTTAAATGCCAGGCTCTGTGTCTTCCTACAAGCGAGACTTCGTTTCAGGTAAACGCAGTCACTTTTCAGCTCAAACCAAGCTATATTGTACACGAAGCTCACACGTTTCTCGCTCTTAACTGAAACGCACTGCATGTTAGAGGGCCCGTGGTTTGTATCAGTTTCAGAAGCAGAGTTGAACTAGATATGGTCCGTGTGTGTAGGAATCACAGTTCTTTTGTTCTGAGCACTCTCACGTTTCCCGCCCTATTAGAGACTCTAGAAAGCAAGAGCGTGCTTCTTGCTCTAAAGCAGAGTGTGTTTCATGGATGAGAACTGTGCTGTGTGTTTCCCTTCAGAAACGGAGTTAAATGCCAGGCTCTGTGTCTTCCTACAAGCGAGACTTCGTTTCAGGTAAACGCAGTCACTTTTCAGCTCAAACCAAGCTATATTGTACACGAAGCTCACACGTTTCTCGCTCTTAACTGAAACGCACTGGATGTTAGAGGGCCTGTGGTTTGTATCAGTTTCAGAAGCAGAGTTGAACTAGATATGGTCCGTGTGTGTAGGAATCACAGTTCTTTTGTTCTGAGCACTCTCACGTTTCCCGCCCTATCAGAGACTCTAGAAAGCAAGAGCGTGCTTCTTGCTCTAAAGCAGAGTGTGTTTCATGGATGAGAACTGTGCTGTGTGTTTCCCTTCAGAAACGGAGTTAAATGCCAGGCTCTGTGTCTTCCTACAAGCGAGACTTGGTTTCAGGTAAACGCAGTCACTTTTCAGCTCAAACGAAGCTATATTGTACACGAAGCTCACACGTTTCTCGCTCTTAACTGAAACGCACTGGATGTTAGAGGGCCTGTGGTTTGTATCAGTTTCAGAAGCAGAGTTGAACTAGATATGGTCCGTGTGTGTAGGAATCACAGTTCTTTTGTTCTGAGCACTCTCACGTTTCCCGCCCTATTAGAGACTCTAGAAAGCAAGAGCGTGCTTCTTGCTCTAAAGCAGAGTGTGTTTCATGGATGAGAACTGTGCTGTGTGTTTCCCTTCAGAAACGGAGTTAAATGCCAGGCTCTGTGTCTTCCTACAAGCGAGACTTCGTTTCAGGTAAACGCAGTCACTTTTCAGCTCAAACCAAGCTATATTGTACACGAAGCTCACACGTTTCTCGCTCTTAACTGAAACGCACTGGATGTTAGAGGGCCTGTGGTTTGTATCAGTTTCAGAAGCAGAGTTGAACTAGATATGGTCCGTGTGTGTAGGAATCACAGTTCTTTTGTTCTGAGCACTCTCACGTTTCCCGCCCTATTAGAGACTCTAGAAAGCAAGAGCGTGCTTCTTGCTCTAAAGCAGAGTGTGTTTCATGGATGAGAACTGTGCTGTGTGTTTCCCTTCAGAAACGGAGTTAAATGCCAGGCTCTGTGTCTTCCTACAAGCGAGACTTCGTTTCAGGTAAACGCAGTCACTTTTCAGCTCAAACGAAGCTATATTGTACACGAAGCTCACACGTTTCTCGCTCTTAACTGAAACGCACTGGATGTTAGAGGGCCTGTGGTTTGTATCAGTTTCAGAAGCAGAGTTGAACTAGATATGGTCCGTGTGTGTAGGAATCACAGTTCGTTTGTTCTGAGCACTCTCACGTTTCCCGCCCTATTAGAGACTCTAGAAAGCAAGAGCGTGCTTCTTGCTCTAAAGCAGAGTGTGTTTCATGGATGAGAACTGTGCTGTGTGTTTCCCTTCAGAAACGGAGTTAAATGCCAGGCTCTGTGTCTTCCTACAAGCGAGACTTCGTTTCAGGTAAACGCAGTCACTTTTCAGCTCAAACCAAGCTATATTGTACACGAAGCTCACACGTTTCTCGCTCTTAACTGAAACGCACTGGATGTTAGAGGGCCCGTGCTTTGTATCAGTTTCAGAAGCAGAGTTGAACTAGATATGGTCCGTGTGTGTAGGAATCACAGTTCTTTTGTTCTGAGCTCTCTCACGTTTCACGCCCTATCTGAGACTCTAGAAAGCAAGAGCGTGCTTCTTGCTCTAAAGCAGAGTGTGTTTCATGGATGAGAACTGTGCTGTGTGTTTCCCTTCAGAAACGGAGTTAAATGCCAGGCTCTGTGTCTTCCTACAAGCGAGACTTGGTTTCAGGTAAACGCAGTCACTTTTCAGCTCAAACGAAGCTATATTGTACACGAAGCTCACACGTTTCTCGCTCTTAACTGAAACGCACTGGATGTTAGAGGGCCCGTGGTTTTTATCAGTTTCAGAAGCAGAGTTGAACTAGATATGGTCCGTGTGTGTAGGAATCACAGTTCTTTTGTTCTGAGCACTCTCACGTTTCCCGCCCTATTAGAGACTCTAGAAAGCAAGAGCGTGCTTCTTGCTCTAAAGCAGAGTGTGTTTCATGGATGAGAACTGTGCTGTGTGTTTCCCTTCAGAAACTTAGTTAAATGCCAGGCTCTGTGTCTTCCTACAAGCGAGACTTCGTTTCAGGTAAACGCAGTCACTTTTCAGCTCAAACCAAGCTATATTGTACACGAAGCTCACACGTTTCTCGCTCTTAACTGAAACGCACTGGATGTTAGAGGGCCCGTGGTTTTTATCAGTTTCAGAAGCAGAGTTGAACTAGATATGGTCCGTGTGTGTAGGAATCACAGTTCTTTTGTTCTGAGCACTCTCACGTTTCCCGCCCTATTAGAGACTCTAGAAAGCAAGAGCGTGCTTCTTGCTCTAAAGCAGAGTGTGTTTCATGGATGAGAACTGTGCTGTGTGTTTCCCTTCAGAAACGGAGTTAAATGCCAGGCTCTGTGTCTTCCTACAAGCGAGACTTGGTTTCAGGTAAACGCAGTCACTTTTCAGCTCAAACGAAGCTATATTGTACATGAAGCTCACACGTTTCTCGCTCTTAACTGAAACGCACTGGATGTTAGAGGGCCTGTGGTTTGTATCAGTTTCAGAAGCAGAGTTGAACTAGATATGGTCCGTGTGTGTAGGAATCACAGTTCTTTTGTTCTGAGCACTCTCACGTTTCCCGCCCTATTAGAGACTCTAGAAAGCAAGAGCGTGTTTCTTGCTCTAAAGCAGAGTGTGTTTCATGGATGAGAACTGTGCTGTGTGTTTCCCTTCAGAAACGGAGTTAAATGCCAGGCTCTGTGTCTTCCTACAAGCGAGACTTCGTTTCAGGTAAACGCAGTCACTTTTCAGCTCAAACCAAGCTATATTGTACACGAAGCTCACACGTTTCTCGCTCTTAAGTGAAACGCACTGGATGTTAGAGGGCCCGTGGTTTGTATCAGTTTCAGAAGCAGAGTTGAACTAGATATGGTCCGTGTGTGTAGGAATCACAGTTCTTTTGTTCTGAGCACTCTCACGTTTCCCGCCCTATTAGAGACTCTAGAAAGCAAGAGCGTGCTTCTTGCTCTAAAGCAGAGTGTGTTTCATGGATGAGAACTGTGCTGTGTGTTTCCCTTCAGAAACGGAGTTAAGTGCCAGGCTCTGTGTCTTCCTACAAGCGAGACTTCGTTTCAGGTAAACGCAGTCACTTTTCAGCTCAAACCAAGCTATATTGTACACGAAGCTCACACGTTTCTCGCTCTTAACTGAAACGCACTGGATGTTAGAGGGCCTGTGGTTTGTATCAGTTTCAGAAGCAGAGTTGAACTAGATATGGTCCGTGTGTGTAGGAATCACAGTTCTTTTGTTCTGAGCACTCTCACGTTTCACGCCCTATCAGAGACTCTAGAAAGCAAGAGCGTGCTTCTTGCTCTAAAGCAGAGTGTGTTTCATGGATGAGAACTGTGCTGTGTGTTTCCCTTCAAAAACGGAGTTAAATGCCAGGCTCTGTGTCTTCCTACAAGCGAGACTTCGTTTCAGGTAAACGCAGTCACTTTTCAGCTCAAACCAAGCTATATTGTACACGAAGCTCACACGTTTCTCGCTCTTAACTGAAACGCACTGGATGTTAGAGGGCCTGTGGTTTGTATCAGTTTCAGAAGCAGAGTTGAACTAGATATGGTCCGTGTGTGTAGGAATCACAGTTCTTTTGTTCTGAGCACTCTCACGTTTCCCGCCCTATTAGAGACTCTAGAAAGCAAGAGCGTGCTTCTTGCTCTAAAGCAGAGTGTGTTTCATGGATGAGAACTGTGCTGTGTGTTTCCCTTCAGAAACGGAGTTAAATGCCAGGCTCTGTGTCTTCCTACAAGCGAGACTTGGTTTCAGGTAAACGCAGTCACTTTTCAGCTCAAACGAAGCTATATTGTACACGAAGCTCACACGTTTCTCGCTCTTAACTGAAACGCACTGGATGTTAGAGGGCCTGTGGTTTGTATCAGTTTCAGAAGCAGAGTTGAACTAGATATGGTCCGTGTGTGTAGGAATCACAGTTCTTTTGTTCTGAGCACTCTCACGTTTCCCGCCCTATTAGAGACTCTAGAAAGCAAGAGCGTGCTTCTTGCTCTAAAGCAGAGTGTGTTTCATGGATGAGAACTGTGCTGTATGTTTCCCTTCAGAAACGGAGTTAAATGCCAGGCTCTGTGTCTTCCTACAAGCGAGACTTCGTTTCAGGTAAACGCAGTCACTTTTCAGCTCAAACCAAGCTATATTGTACACGAAGCTCACACGTTTCTCGCTCTTAACTGAAACGCACTGGATGTGAGAGGGCCTGTGGTTTGTATCAGTTTCAGAAGCAGAGTTGAACTAGATATGGTCCGTGTGTGTAGGAATCACAGTTCTTTTGTTCTGAGCACTCTCACGTTTCCCGCCCTATTAGAGACTCTAGAAAGCAAGAGCGTGCTTCTTGCTCTAAAGCAGAGTGTGTTTCATGGATGAGAACTGTGCTGTGTGTTTCCCTTCAGAAACGGAGTTAAATGCCAGGCTCTGTGTCTTCCTACAAGCGAGACTTCGTTTCAGGTAAACGCAGTCACTTTTCAGCTCAAACCAAGCTATATTGTACACGAAGCTCACACGTTTCTCGCTCTTAACTGAAACGCACTGGATGTTAGAGGGCCTGTGGTTTGTATCAGTTTCAGAAGCAGAGTTGAACTAGATATGGTCCGTGTGTGTAGGAATCACAGTTCTTTTGTTCTGAGCACTCTCACGTTTCCCGCCCTATTAGAGACTCTAGAAAGCAAGAGCGTGCTTCTTGCTCTAAAGCAGAGTGTGTTTCATGGATGAGAACTGTGCTGTGTGTTTCCCTTCAGAAACGGAGTTAAATGCCAGGCTCTGTGTCTTCCTACAAGCGAGACTTGGTTTCAGGTAAACGCAGTCACTTTTCAGCTCAAACGAAGCTATATTGTACATGAAGCTCACACGTTTCTCGCTCTTAACTGAAACGCACTGGATGTTAGAGGGCCTGTGGTTTGTATCAGTTTCAGAAGCAGAGTTGAACTAGATATGGTCCGTGTGTGTAGGAATCACAGTTCTTTTGTTCTGAGCACTCTCACGTTTCCCGCCCTATTAGAGACTCTAGAAAGCAAGAGCGTGTTTCTTGCTCTAAAGCAGAGTGTGTTTCATGGATGAGAACTGTGCTGTGTGTTTCCCTTCAGAAACGGAGTTAAATGCCAGGCTCTGTGTCTTCCTACAAGCGAGACTTCGTTTCAGGTAAACGCAGTCACTTTTCAGCTCAAACCAAGCTATATTGTACACGAAGCTCACACGTTTCTCGCTCTTAAGTGAAACGCACTGGATGTTAGAGGGCCCGTGGTTTGTATCAGTTTCAGAAGCAGAGTTGAACTAGATATGGTCCGTGTGTGTAGGAATCACAGTTCTTTTGTTCTGAGCACTCTCACGTTTCCCGCCCTATTAGAGACTCTAGAAAGCAAGAGCGTGCTTCTTGCTCTAAAGCAGAGTGTGTTTCATGGATGAGAACTGTGCTGTGTGTTTCCCTTCAGAAACGGAGTTAAGTGCCAGGCTCTGTGTCTTCCTACAAGCGAGACTTCGTTTCAGGTAAACGCAGTCACTTTTCAGCTCAAACCAAGCTATATTGTACACGAAGCTCACACGTTTCTCGCTCTTAACTGAAACGCACTGGATGTTAGAGGGCCTGTGGTTTGTATCAGTTTCAGAAGCAGAGTTGAACTAGATATGGTCCGTGTGTGTAGGAATCACAGTTCTTTTGTTCTGAGCACTCTCACGTTTCACGCCCTATCAGAGACTCTAGAAAGCAAGAGCGTGCTTCTTGCTCTAAAGCAGAGTGTGTTTCATGGATGAGAACTGTGCTGTGTGTTTCCCTTCAAAAACGGAGTTAAATGCCAGGCTCTGTGTCTTCCTACAAGCGAGACTTCGTTTCAGGTAAACGCAGTCACTTTTCAGCTCAAACCAAGCTATATTGTACACGAAGCTCACACGTTTCTCGCTCTTAACTGAAACGCACTGGATGTTAGAGGGCCTGTGGTTTGTATCAGTTTCAGAAGCAGAGTTGAACTAGATATGGTCCGTGTGTGTAGGAATCACAGTTCTTTTGTTCTGAGCACTCTCACGTTTCCCGCCCTATTAGAGACTCTAGAAAGCAAGAGCGTGCTTCTTGCTCTAAAGCAGAGTGTGTTTCATGGATGAGAACTGTGCTGTGTGTTTCCCTTCAGAAACGGAGTTAAATGCCAGGCTCTGTGTCTTCCTACAAGCGAGACTTGGTTTCAGGTAAACGCAGTCACTTTTCAGCTCAAACGAAGCTATATTGTACACGAAGCTCACACGTTTCTCGCTCTTAACTGAAACGCACTGGATGTTAGAGGGCCTGTGGTTTGTATCAGTTTCAGAAGCAGAGTTGAACTAGATATGGTCCGTGTGTGTAGGAATCACAGTTCTTTTGTTCTGAGCACTCTCACGTTTCCCGCCCTATTAGAGACTCTAGAAAGCAAGAGCGTGCTTCTTGCTCTAAAGCAGAGTGTGTTTCATGGATGAGAACTGTGCTGTGTGTTTCCCTTCAGAAACGGAGTTAAATGCCAGGCTCTGTGTCTTCCTACAAGCGAGACTTCGTTTCAGGTAAACGCAGTCACTTTTCAGCTCAAACCAAGCTATATTGTACACGAAGCTCACACGTTTCTCGCTCTTAACTGAAACGCACTGGATGTGAGAGGGCCTGTGGTTTGTATCAGTTTCAGAAGCAGAGTTGAACTAGATATGGTCCGTGTGTGTAGGAATCACAGTTCTTTTGTTCTGAGCACTCTCACGTTTCCCGCCCTATTAGAGACTGTAGAAAGCAAGAGCGTGCTTCTTGCTCTAAAGCAGAGTGTGTTTCATGGATGAGAACTGTGCTGTGTGTTTCCCTTCAGAAACGGAGTTAAATGCCAGGCTCTGTGTCTTCCTACAAGCGAGACTTCGTTTCAGGTAAACGCAGTCACTTTTCAGCTCAAACGAAGCTATATTGTACACGAAGCTCACATGTTTCTCGCTCTTAACTGAAACGCACTGGATGTTAGAGGGCCTGTGGTTTGTATCAGTTTCAGAAGCAGAGTTGAACTAGATATGGTCCGTGTGTGTAGGAATCACAGTTCTTTTGTTCTGAGCACTCTCACGTTTCCCGCCCTATTAGAGACTCTAGAAAGCAAGAGCGTGCTTCTTGCTCTAAAGCAGAGTGTGTTTCATGGATGAGAACTGTGCTGTGTGTTTCCCTTCAGAAACGGAGTTAAATGCCAGGCTCTGTGTCTTCCTACAAGCGAGACTTGGTTTCAGGTAAACGCAGTCACTTTTCAGCTCAAACGAAGCTATATTGTACATGAAGCTCACACGTTTCTCGCTCTTAACTGAAACGCACTGGATGTTAGAGGGCCTGTGGTTTGTATCAGTTTCAGAAGCAGAGTTGAACTAGATATGGTCCGTGTGTGTAGGAATCACAGTTCTTTTGTTCTGAGCACTCTCACGTTTCCCGCCCTATTAGAGACTCTAGAAAGCAAGAGCGTGTTTCTTGCTCTAAAGCAGAGTGTGTTTCATGGATGAGAACTGTGCTGTGTGTTTCCCTTCAGAAACGGAGTTAAATGCCAGGCTCTGTGTCTTCCTACAAGCGAGACTTCGTTTCAGGTAAACGCAGTCACTTTTCAGCTCAAACCAAGCTATATTGTACACGAAGCTCACACGTTTCTCGCTCTTAAGTGAAACGCACTGGATGTTAGAGGGCCCGTGGTTTGTATCAGTTTCAGAAGCAGAGTTGAACTAGATATGGTCCGTGTGTGTAGGAATCACAGTTCTTTTGTTCTGAGCACTCTCACGTTTCCCGCCCTATTAGAGACTCTAGAAAGCAAGAGCGTGCTTCTTGCTCTAAAGCAGAGTGTGTTTCATGGATGAGAACTGTGCTGTGTGTTTCCCTTCAGAAACGGAGTTAAGTGCCAGGCTCTGTGTCTTCCTACAAGCGAGACTTCGTTTCAGGTAAACGCAGTCACTTTTCAGCTCAAACCAAGCTATATTGTACACGAAGCTCACACGTTTCTCGCTCTTAACTGAAACGCACTGGATGTTAGAGGGCCTGTGGTTTGTATCAGTTTCAGAAGCAGAGTTGAACTAGATATGGTCCGTGTGTGTAGGAATCACAGTTCTTTTGTTCTGAGCACTCTCACGTTTCACGCCCTATCAGAGACTCTAGAAAGCAAGAGCGTGCTTCTTGCTCTAAAGCAGAGTGTGTTTCATGGATGAGAACTGTGCTGTGTGTTTCCCTTCAGAAACGGAGTTAAATGCCAGGCTCTGTGTCTTCCTACAAGCGAGACTTCGTTTCAGGTAAACGCAGTCACTTTTCAGCTCAAACCAAGCTATATTGTACACGAAGCTCACACGTTTCTCGCTCTTAACTGAAACGCACTGGATGTTAGAGGGCCTGTGGTTTGTATCAGTTTCAGAAGCAGAGTTGAACTAGATATGGTCCGTGTGTGTAGGAATCACAGTTCTTTTGTTCTGAGCACTCTCACGTTTCCCGCCCTATTAGAGACTCTAGAAAGCAAGAGCGTGCTTCTTGCTCTAAAGCAGAGTGTGTTTCATGGATGAGAACTGTGCTGTGTGTTTCCCTTCAGAAACGGAGTTAAATGCCAGGCTCTGTGTCTTCCTACAAGCGAGACTTGGTTTCAGGTAAACGCAGTCACTTTTCAGCTCAAACGAAGCTATATTGTACACGAAGCTCACACGTTTCTCGCTCTTAACTGAAACGCACTGCATGTTAGAGGGCCTGTGGTTTGTATCAGTTTCAGAAGCAGAGTTGAACTAGATATGGTCCGTGTGTGTAGGAATCACAGTTCTTTTGTTCTGAGCACTCTCACGTTTCCCGCCCTATTAGAGACTCTAGAAAGCAAGAGCGTGCTTCTTGCTCTAAAGCAGAGTGTGTTTCATGGATGAGAACTGTGCTGTGTGTTTCCCTTCAGAAACGGAGTTAAATGCCAGGCTCTGTGTCTTCCTACAAGCGAGACTTCGTTTCAGGTAAACGCAGTCACTTTTCAGCTCAAACCAAGCTATATTGTACACGAAGCTCACACGTTTCTCGCTCTTAACTGAAACGCACTGGATGTGAGAGGGCCTGTGGTTTGTATCAGTTTCAGAAGCAGAGTTGAACTAGATATGGTCCGTGTGTGTAGGAATCACAGTTCTTTTGTTCTGAGCACTCTCACGTTTCCCGCCCTATTAGAGACTCTAGAAAGCAAGAGCGTGCTTCTTGCTCTAAAGCAGAGTGTGTTTCATGGATGAGAACTGTGCTGTGTGTTTCCCTTCAGAAACGGAGTTAAATGCCAGGCTCTGTGTCTTCCTACAAGCGAGACTTCGTTTCAGGTAAACGCAGTCACTTTTCAGCTCAAACGAAGCTATATTGTACACGAAGCTCACATGTTTCTCGCTCTTAACTGAAACGCACTGGATGTTAGAGGGCCTGTGGTTTGTATCAGTTTCAGAAGCAGAGTTGAACTAGATATGGTCCGTGTGTGTAGGAATCACAGTTCTTTTGTTCTGAGCACTCTCACGTTTCCCGCCCTATTAGAGACTCTAGAAAGCAAGAGCGTGCTTCTTGCTCTAAAGCAGAGTGTGTTTCATGGATGAGAACTGTGCTGTGTGTTTCCCTTCAGAAACGGAGTTAAATGCCAGGCTCTGTGTCTTCCTACAAGGGAGACTTCGTTTCAGGTAAACGCAGTCACTTTTCAGCTCAAACCAAGCTATATTGTACACGAAGCTCACACGTTTCTCGCTCTTAACTGAAACGCACTGGATGTTAGAGGGCCCGTGGTTTGTATCAGTTTCAGAAGCAGAGTTGAACTAGATATGGTCCGTGTGTGTAGGTATCACAGTTCTTTTGTTCTGAGCTTTCTCACGTTTCCCGCCCTATTAGAGACTCTAGAAAGCAAGAGCGTGCTTCTTGCTCTAAAGCAGAGTGTGTTTCATGGATGAGAACTGTGCTGTGTGTTTCCCTTCAGAAACGGAGTTAAATGCCAGGCTCTGTGTCTTCCTAAAAGCGAGACTTCGTTTCAGGTAAACGCAGTCACTTTTCAGCTCAAACCAAGCTATATTGTACACGAAGCTCACACGTTTCTCGCTCTTAACTGAAACGCACTGGATGTGAGAGGGCCTGTGGTTTGTATCAGTTTCAGAAGCACAGTTGAACTAGATATGGTCCGTGTGTGTAGGAATCACAGTTCTTTTGTTCTGAGCACTCTCACGTTTCCCGCCCTATTAGAGACTCTAGAAAGCAAGAGCGTGCTTCTTGCTCTAAAGCAGAGTGTGTTTCATGGATGAGAACTGTGCTGTGTGTTTCCCTTCAGAAACGGAGTTAAATGCCAGGCTCTGTGTCTTCCTACAAGCGAGACTTCGTTTCAGGTAAACGCAGTCACTTTTCAGCTCAAACGAAGCTATATTGTACACGAAGCTCACACGTTTCTCGCTCTTAACTGAAACGCACTGGATGTTAGAGGGCCTGTGGTTTGTATCAGTTTCAGAAGCAGAGTTGAACTAGATATGGTCCGTGTGTGTAGGAATCACAGTTCTTTTGTTCTGAGCACTCTCACGTTTCCCGCCCTATTAGAGACTCTAGAAAGCAAGAGCGTGTTTCTTGCTCTAAAGCAGAGTGTGTTTCATGGATGAGAACTGTGCTGTGTGTTTCCCTTCAGAAACGGAGTTAAATGCCAGGCTCTGTGTCTTCCTACAAGCGAGACTTCGTTTCAGGTAAACGCAGTCACTTTTCAGCTCAAACCAAGCTATATTGTACACGAAGCTCACACGTTTCTCGCTCTTAACTGAAACGCACTGGATGTTAGAGGGCCTGTGGTTTGTATCAGTTTCAGAAGCAGAGTTGAACTAGATATGGTCCGTGTGTGTAGGAATCACAGTTCTTTTGTTCTGAGCACTCTCACGTTTCACGCCCTATCAGAGACTCTAGAAAGCAAGAGCGTGCTTCTTGCTCTAAAGTAGAGTGTGTTTCATGGATGAGAACTGTGCTGTGTGTTTCCCTTCAGAAACGGAGTTAAATGCCAGGCTCTGTGTCTTCCTACAAGCGAGACTTGGTTTCAGGTAAACGCAGTCACTTTTCAGCTCAAACGAAGCTATATTGTACACGAAGCTCACACGTTTCTCGCTCTTAACTGAAACGCACTGGATGTTAGAGGGCCTGTGGTTTGTATCAGTTTCAGAAGCAGAGTTGAACTAGATATGGTCCGTGTGTGTAGGAATCACAGTTCTTTTGTTCTGAGCACTCTCACGTTTCCCGCCCTATCAGAGACTCTAGAAAGCAAGAGCGTGCTTCTTGCTCTAAAGCAGAGTGTGTTTCATGGATGAGAACTGTGCTGTGTGTTTCCCTTCAGAAACGGAGTTAAATGCCAGGCTCTGTGTCTTCCTACAAGCGAGACTTCGTTTCAGGTAAACGCAGTCACTTTTCAGCTCAAACCAAGCTATATTGTACACGAAGCTCACACGTTTCTCGCTCTTAACTTAAACGCACTGGATGTGAGAGGGCCTGTGGTTTGTATCAGTTTCAGAAGCAGAGTTGAACTAGATATGGTCCGTGTGTGTAGGAATCACAGTTCTTTTGTTCTGAGCACTCTCACGTTTCCCGCCCTATCAGAGACTCTAGAAAGCAAGAGCGTGCTTCTTGCTCTAAAGCAGAGTGTGTTTCATGGATGAGAACTGTGCTGTGTGTTTCCCTTCAGAAACGGAGTTAAATGCCAGGCTCTGTGTCTTCCTACAAGCGAGACTTCGTTTCAGGTAAACGCAGTCACTTTTCAGCTCAAACCAAGCTATATTGTACACGAAGCTCACACGTTTCTCGCTCTTAACTGAAACGCACTGGATGTGAGAGGGCCTGTGGTTTGTATCAGTTTCAGAAGCAGAGTTGAACTAGATATGGTCCGTGTGTGTAGGAATCACAGTTCTTTTGTTCTGAGCACTCTCACGTTTCCCGCCCTATTAGAGACTCTAGAAAGCAAGAGCGTGCTTCTTGCTCTAAAGCAGAGTGTGTTTCATGGTTGAGAACTGTGCTGTGTGTTTCCCTTCAGAAACGGAGTTAAATGCCAGGCTCTGTGTCTTCCTACAAGCGAGACTTCGTTTCAGGTAAACGCAGTCACTTTTCAGCTCAAACGAAGCTATATTGTACACGAAGCTCACACGTTTCTCGCTCTTAACTGAAACGCACTGGATGTTAGAGGGCCCGTGGTTTGTATCAGTTTCAGAAGCAGAGTTGAACTAGATATGGTCCGTGTGTGTAGGAATCACAGTTCTTTTGTTCTGAGCACTCTCACGTTTCCCGCCCTATTAGAGACTCTAGAAAGCAAGAGCGTGCTTCTTGCTCTAAAGCAGAGTGTGTTTCATGGATGAGAACTGTGCTGTGTGTTTCCCTTCAGAAACGGAGTTAAATGCCAGGCTCTGTGTCTTCCTACAAGCGAGACTTGGTTTCAGGTAAACGCAGTCACTTTTCAGCTCAAACCAAGCTATATTGTACACGAAGCTCACACGTTTCTCGCTCTTAACTGAAACGCACTGCATGTTAGAGGGCCCGTGGTTTGTATCAGTTTCAGAAGCAGAGTTGAACTAGATATGGTCCGTGTGTGTAGGAATCACAGTTCTTTTGTTCTGAGCACTCTCACGTTTCCCGCCCTATTAGAGACTCTAGAAAGCAAGAGCGTGCTTCTTGCTCTAAAGCAGAGTGTGTTTCATGGATGAGAACTGTGCTGTGTGTTTCCCTTCAGAAACGGAGTTAAATGCCAGGCTCTGTGTCTTCCTACAAGCGAGACTTCGTTTCAGGTAAACGCAGTCACTTTTCAGCTCAAACCAAGCTATATTGTACACGAAGCTCACACGTTTCTCGCTCTTAACTGAAACGCACTGGATGTTAGAGGGCCTGTGGTTTGTATCAGTTTCAGAAGCAGAGTTGAACTAGATATGGTCCGTGTGTGTAGGAATCACAGTTCTTTTGTTCTGAGCACTCTCACGTTTCCCGCCCTATCAGAGACTCTAGAAAGCAAGAGCGTGCTTCTTGCTCTAAAGCAGAGTGTGTTTCATGGATGAGAACTGTGCTGTGTGTTTCCCTTCAGAAACGGAGTTAAATGCCAGGCTCTGTGTCTTCCTACAAGCGAGACTTCGTTTCAGGTAAACGCAGTCACTTTTCAGCTCAAACCAAGCTATATTGTACATGAAGCTCACACGTTTCTCGCTCTTAACTGAAACGCACTGGATGTGAGAGGGCCTGTGGTTTGTATCAGTTTCAGAAGCAGAGTTGAACTAGATATGGTCCGTGTGTGTAGGAATCACAGTTCTTTTGTTCTGAGCACTCTCACGTTTCCCGCCCTATTAGAGACTCTAGAAAGCAAGAGCGTGCTTCTTGCTCTAAAGCAGAGTGTGTTTCATGGATGAGAACTGTGCTGTGTGTTTCCCTTCAGAAACGGAGTTAAATGCCAGGCTCTGTGTCTTCCTACAAGCGAGACTTCGTTTCAGGTAAACGCAGTCACTTTTCAGCTCAAACCAAGCTATATTGTACACGAAGCTCACACGTTTCTCGCTCTTAACTGAAACGCACTGGATGTTAGAGGGCCTGTGGTTTGTATCAGTTTCAGAAGCAGAGTTGAACTAGATATGGTCCGTGTGTGTAGGAATCACAGTTCTTTTGTTCTGAGCACTCTCACGTTTCCCGCCCTATTAGAGACTCTAGAAAGCAAGAGCGTGCTTCTTGCTCTAAAGCAGAGTGTGTTTCATGGATGAGAACTGTGCTGTGTGTTTCCCTTCAGAAACGGAGTTAAATGCCAGGCTCTGTGTCTTCCTACAAGCGAGACTTCGTTTCAGGTAAACGCAGTCACTTTTCAGCTCAAACCAAGCTATATTGTACACGAAGCTCACACGTTTCTCGCTCTTAACTGAAACGCACTGGATGTTAGAGGGCCCGTGGTTTGTATCAGTTTCAGAAGCAGAGTTGAACTAGATATGGTCCGTGTGTGTAGGAATCACAGTTCTTTTGTTCTGAGCACTCTCACGTTTCCCGCCCTATTAGAGACTCTAGAAAGCAAGAGCGTGCTTCTTGCTCTAAAGCAGAGTGTGTTTCATGGATGAGAACTGTGCTGTGTGTTTCCCTTCAGAAACGGAGTTAAATGCCATGCTCTGTGTCTTCCTACAAGCGAGACTTCGTTTCAGGTAAACGCAGTCACTTTTCAGCTCAAACGAAGCTATATTGTACACGAAGCTCACACGTTTCTCGCTCTTAACTGAAACGCACTGGGTGTTAGAGGGCCCGTGGTTTGTATCAGTTTCAGAAGCAGAGTTGAACTAGATATGGTCCGTGTGTGTAGGAATCACAGTTCTTTTGTTCTGAGCACTCTCACGTTTCCCGCCCTATTAGAGACTCTAGAAAGCAAGAGCGTGCTTCTTGCTCTAAAGCAGAGTGTGTTTCATAGATGAGAACTGTGCTGTGTGTTTCCCTTCAGAAACGGAGTTAAATGCCAGGCTCTGTGTCTTCCTACAAGCGAGACTTCGTTTCAGGTAAACGCAGTCACTTTTCAGCTCAAACCAAGCTATATTGTACACGAAGCTCACACGTTTCTCGCTCTTAACTGAAACGCACTGGATGTTAGAGGGCCCGTGGTTTGTATCAGTTTCAGAAGCAGAGTTGAACTAGATATGGTCCGTGTGTGTAGGTATCACAGTTCTTTTGTTCTGAGCTCTCTCACGTTTCACGCCCTATCAGAGACTCTAGAAAGCAAGAGCGTGCTTCTTGCTCTAAAGCAGAGTGTGTTTCATGGATGAGAACTGTGCTGTGTGTTTCCCTTCAGAAACGGAGTTAAATGCCAGGCTCTGTGTCTTCCTACAAGCGAGACTTCGTTTCAGGTAAACGCAGTCACTTTTCAGCTCAAACCAAGCTATATTGTACACGAAGCTCACACGTTTCTCGCTCTTAACTGAAACGCACTGGATGTTAGAGGGCCTGTGGTTTGTATCAGTTTCAGAAGCAGAGTTGAACTAGATATGGTCCGTGTGTGTAGGAATCACAGTTCTTTTGTTCTGAGCACTCTCACGTTTCCCGCCCTATTAGAGACTCTAGAAAGCAAGAGCGTGCTTCTTGCTCTAAAGCAGAGTGTGTTTCATGGATGAGAACTGTGCTGTGTGTTTCCCTTCAGAAACGGAGTTAAATGCCAGGCTCTGTGTCTTCCTACAAGCGAGACTTCGTTTCAGGTAAACGCAGTCACTTTTCAGCTCAAACGAAGCTATATTGTACACGAAGCTCACACGTTTATCGCTCTTAACTGAAACGCACTGGATGTTAGAGGGCCTGTGGTTTGTATCAGTTTCAGAAGCAGAGTTGAACTAGATATGGTCCGTGTGTGTAGGAATCACAGTTCTTTTGTTCTGAGCACTCTCACGTTTCCCGCCCTATCAGAGACTCTAGAAAGCAAGAGCGTGCTTCTTGCTCTAAAGCAGAGTGTGTTTCATGGATGAGAACTGTGCTGTGTGTTTCCCTTCAGAAACGGAGTTAAATGCCAGGCTCTGTGTCTTCCTACAAGCGAGACTTCGTTTCAGGTAAACGCAGTCACTTTTCAGCTCAAACCAAGCTATATTGTACACGAAGCTCACACGTTTCTCGCTCTTAACTGAAACGCACTGGATGTGAGAGGGCCTATGGTTTGTATCAGTTTCAGAAGCAGAGTTGAACTAGATATGGTCCGTGTGTGTAGGAATCACAGTTCTTTTGTTCTGAGCACTCTCACGTTTCCCGCCCTATTAGAGACTCTAGAAAGCAAGAGCGTGCTTCTTGCTCTAAAGCAGAGTGTGTTTCATGGTTGAGAACTGTGCTGTGTGTTTCCCTTCAGAAACGGAGTTAAATGCCAGGCTCTGTGTCTTCCTACAAGCGAGACTTCGTTTCAGGTAAACGCAGTCACTTTTCAGCTCAAACGAAGCTATATTGTACACGAAGCTCACACGTTTCTCGCTCTTAACTGAAACGCACTGCATGTTAGAGGGCCCGTGGTTTGTATCAGTTTCAGAAGCAGAGTTGAACTAGATATGGTCCGTGTGTGTAGGAATCACAGTTCTTTTGTTCTGAGCACTCTCACGTTTCACGCCCTATTAGAGACTCTAGAAAGCAAGAGCGTGCTTCTTGCTCTAAAGCAGAGTGTGTTTCATGGATGAGAACTGTGCTGTGTGTTTCCCTTCAGAAACGGAGTTAAATGCCAGGCTCTGTGTCTTCCTACAAGCGAGACTTCGTTTCAGGTAAACGCAGTCACTTTTCAGCTCAAACCAAGCTATATTGTACACGAAGCTCACACGTTTCTCGCTCTTAACTGAAACGCACTGGATGTTAGAGGGCCCGTGGTTTGTATCAGTTTCAGAAGCAGAGTTGAACTAGATATGGTCCGTGTGTGTAGGAATCACAGTTCTTTTGTTCTGAGCACTCTCACGTTTCCCGCCCTATCAGAGACTCTAGAAAGCAAGAGCGTGCTTCTTGCTCTAAAGCAGAGTGTGTTTCATGGATGAGAACTGTGCTGTGTGTTTCCCTTCAGAAACGGAGTTAAATGCCAGGCTCTGTGTCTTCCTACAAGCGAGACTTCGTTTCAGGTAAACGCAGTCACTTTTCAGCTCAAACCAAGCTATATTGTACACGAAGCTCACACGTTTCTCGCTCTTAACTGAAACGCACTGGATGTGAGAGGGCCTGTGGTTTGTATCAGTTTCAGAAGCAGAGTTGAACTAGATATGGTCCGTGTGTGTAGGAATCACAGTTCTTTTGTTCTGAGCACTCTCACGTTTCCCGCCCTATTAGAGACTCTAGAAAGCAAGAGCGTGCTTCTTGCTCTAAAGCAGAGTTTGTTTCATGGATGAGAACTGTGCTGTGTGTTTCCCTTCAGAAACGGAGTTAAATGCCAGGCTCTGTGTCTTCCTACAAGCGAGACTTCGTTTCAGGTAAACGCAGTCACTTTTCAGCTCAAACGAAGCTATATTGTACACGAAGCTCACACGTTTCTCGCTCTTAACTGAAACGCACTGGATGTTAGAGGGCCTGTGGTTTGTATCAGTTTCAGAAGCAGAGTTGAACTAGATATGGTCCGTGTGTGTAGGAATCACAGTTCTTTTGTTCTGAGCACTCTCACGTTTCCCGCCCTATTAGAGACTCTAGAAAGCAAGAGCGTGCTTCTTGCTCTAAAGCAGAGTGTGTTTCATGGATGAGAACTGTGCTGTGTGTTTCCCTTCAGAAACGGAGTTAAATGCCAGGCTCTGTGTCTTCCTACAAGCGAGACTTCGTTTCAGGTAAACGCAGTCACTTTTCAGCTCAAACCAAGCTATATTGTACACGAAGCTCACACGTTTCTCGCTCTTAACTGAAACGCACTGGATGTTAGAGGGCCCGTGGTTTGTTTCAGTTTCAGAAGCAGAGTTGAACTAGATATGGTCCGTGTGTGTAGGAATCACAGTTCTTTTGTTCTGAGCACTCTCACGTTTCCCGCCCTATTAGAGACTCTAGAAAGCAAGAGCGTGCTTCTTGCTCTAAAGCAGAGTGTGTTTCATGGATGAGAACTGTGCTGTGTGTTTCCCTTCAGAAACGGAGTTAAATGCCATGCTCTGTGTCTTCCTACAAGCGAGACTTCGTTTCAGGTAAACGCAGTCACTTTTCAGCTCAAACGAAGCTATATTGTACATGAAGCTCACACGTTTCTCGCTCTTAACTGAAACGCACTGGGTGTTAGAGGGCCCGTGGTTTGTATCAGTTTCAGAAGCAGAGTTGAACTAGATATGGTCCGTGTGTGTAGGAATCACAGTTCTTTTGTTCTGAGCACTCTCACGTTTCCCGCCCTATTAGAGACTCTAGAAAGCAAGAGCGTGCTTCTTGCTCTAAAGCAGAGTGTGTTTCATAGATGAGAACTGTGCTGTGTGTTTCCCTTCAGAAACGGAGTTAAATGCCAGGGTCTGTGTCTTCCTACAAGCGAGACTTCGTTTCAGGTAAACGCAGTCACTTTTCAGCTCAAACCAAGCTATATTGTACACGAAGCTCACACGTTTCTCGCTCTTAACTGAAACGCACTGGATGTTAGAGGGCCTGTGGTTTGAATCAGTTTCAGAAGCAGAGTTGAACTAGATATGGTCCGTGTGTGTAGGAATCACAGTTCTTTTGTTCTGAGCACTCTCACGTTTCCCGCCCTATCAGAGACTCTAGAAAGCAAGAGCGTGCTTTTTGCTCTAAAGCAGAGTGTGTTTCATGGATGAGAACTGTGCTGTGTGTTTCCCTTCAGAAACGGAGTTAAATGCCATGCTCTGTGTCTTCCTACAAGCGAGACTTCGTTTCAGGTAAACGCAGTCACTTTTCAGCTCAAACGAAGCTATATTGTACACGAAGCTCACACGTTTCTCGCTCTTAACTGAAACGCACTGGATGTTAGAGGGCCCGTGGTTTGTATCAGTTTCAGAAGCAGAGTTGAACTAGATATGGTCCGTGTGTGTAGGAATCACAGTTCTTTTGTTCTGAGCACTCTCACGTTTCCCGCCCTATCAGAGACTCTAGAAAGCAAGAGCGTGCTTCTTGCTCTAAAGCAGAGTGTGTTTCATGGATGAGAACTGTGCTGTGTGTTTCCCTTCAGAAACGGAGTTAAATGCCAGGCTCTGTGTCTTCCTACAAGCGAGACTTCGTTTCAGGTAAACGCAGTCACTTTTCAGCTCAAACCAAGCTATATTGTACACGAAGCTCACACGTTTCTCGCTCTTAACTGAAACGCACTGGATGTGAGAGGGCCTGTGGTTTGTATCAGTTTCAGAAGCAGAGTTGAACTAGATATGGTCCGTGTGTGTAGGAATCACAGTTCTTTTGTTCTGAGCACTCTCACGTTTCCCGCCCTATTAGAGACACTAGAAAGCAAGAGCGTGCTTCTTGCTCTAAAGCAGAGTGTGTTTCATGGATGAGAACTGTGCTGTGTGTTTCCCTTCAGAAACGGAGTTAAATGCCAGGCTCTGTGTCTTCCTACAAGCGAGACTTCGTTTCAGGTAAACGCAGTCACTTTTCAGCTCAAACCAAGCTATATTGTACACGAAGCTCACACGTTTCTCGCTCTTAACTGAAACGCACTGGATGTTAGAGAGCCCGTGGTTTGTATCAGTTTCAGAAGCAGAGTTGAACTAGATATGGTCCGTGTGTGTAGGTATCACAGTTCTTTTGTTCTGAGCTCTCTCACGTTTCACGCCCTATCAGAGACTCTAGAAAGCAAGAGCGTGCTTCTTGCTCTAAAGCAGAGTGTGTTTCATGGATGAGAACTGTGCTGTGTGTTTCCCTTCAGAAACGGAGTTAAATGCCAGGCTCTGTGTCTTCCTACAAGCGAGACTTCGTTTCAGGTAAACGCAGTCACTTTTCAGCTCAAACCAAGCTATATTGTACACGAAGCTCACACGTTTCTCGCTCTTAACTGAAACGCACTGGATGTTAGAGGGCCTGTGGTTTGTATCAGTTTCAGAAGCAGAGTTGAACTAGATATGGTCCGTGTGTGTAGGTATCACAGTTCTTTTGTTCTGAGGTCTCTCACGTTTCACGCCCTATCAGAGACTCTAGAAAGCAAGTGCGTGCTTCTTGCTCTAAAGCAGAGTGTGTTTCATGGATGAGAACTGTGCTGTGTGTTTCCCTTCAGAAACGGAGTTAAATGCCAGGCTCTGTGTCTTCCTATAAGCGAGACTTGGTTTCAGGTAAACGCAGTCACTTTTCAGCTCAAACGAAGCTATATTGTACACGAAGCTCACACGTTTCTCGCTCTTAACTGAAACGCACTGGATGTTAGAGGGCCTGTGGTTTGTATCAGTTTCAGAAGCAGAGTTGAACTAGATATGGTCCGTGTGTGTAGGTATCACAGTTCTTTTGTTCTGAGCTCTCTCACGTTTCACGCCCTATCAGAGACTCTAGAAAGCAAGAGCGTGCTTCTTGCTCTAAAGCAGAGTGTGTTTCATGGATGAGAACTGTGCTGTGTGTTTCCCTTCAGAAACGGAGTTAAATGCCAGGCTCTGTGTCTTCCTATAAGCGAGACTTGGTTTCAGGTAAACGCAGTCACTTTTCAGCTCAAACGAAGCTATATTGTACACGAAGCTCACACGTTTCTCGCTCTTAACTGAAACGCACTGGATGTTAGAGGGCCTGTGGTTTGTATCAGTTTCAGAAGCAGAGTTGAACTAGATATGGTCCGTGTGTGTAGGAATCACAGTTCTTTTGTTCTGAGCACTCTCACGTTTCACGCCCTATCAGAGACTCTAGAAAGCAAGAGCGTGCTTCTTGCTCTAAAGCAGAGTGTGTTTCATGGATGAGAACTGTGCTGTGTGTTTCCCTTCAGAAACGGAGTTAAATGCCAGGCTCTGTGTCTTCCTACAAGCGAGACTTGGTTTCAGGTAAACGCAGTCACTTTTCAGCTCAAACGAAGCTATATTGTACATGAAGCTCACACGTTTCTCGCTCTTAACTGAAACGCACTGGATGTTAGAGGGCCTGTGGTTTGTATCAGTTTCAGAAGCAGAGTTGAACTAGATATGGTCCGTGTGTGTAGGAATCACAGTTCTTTTGTTCTGAGCACTCTCACGTTTCCCGCCCTATTAGAGACTCTAGAAAGCAAGAGCGTGCTTCTTGCTCTAAAGCAGAGTGTGTTTCATGGATGAGAACTGTGCTGTGTGTTTCCCTTCAGAAACGGAGTTAAATGCCAGGCTCTGTGTCTTCCTACAAGCGAGACTTCGTTTCAGGTAAACGCAGTCACTTTTCAGCTCAAACGAAGCTATATTGTACACGAAGCTCACACGTTTCTCGCTCTTAACTGAAACGCACTGGATGTTAGAGGGCCTGTGGTTTGAATCAGTTTCAGAAGCAGAGTTGAACTAGATATGGTCCGTGTGTGTAGGAATCACAGTTCTTTTGTTCTGAGCACTCTCACGTTTCCCGCCCTATCAGAGACTCTAGAAAGCAAGAGCGTGCTTTTTGCTCTAAAGCAGAGTGTGTTTCATGGATGAGAACTGTGCTGTGTGTTTCCCTTCAGAAACGGAGTTAAATGCCAGGCTCTGTGTCTTCCTACAAGCGAGACTTCGTTTCAGGTAAACGCAGTCACTTTTCAGCTCAAACCAAGCTATATTGTACACGAAGCTCACACGTTTCTCGCTCTTAACTGAAACGCACTGGATGTTAGAGGGCCTGTGGTTTGTATCAGTTTCAGAAGCAGAGTTGAACTAGATATGGTCCGTGTGTGTAGGAATCACAGTTCTTTTGTTCTGAGCACTCTCACGTTTCACGCCCTATCAGAGACTCTAGAAAGCAAGAGCGTGCTTCTTGCTCTAAAGCAGAGTGTGTTTCATGGATGAGAACTGTGCTGTGTGTTTCCCTTCAGAAACGGAGTTAAATGCCAGGCTCTGTGTCTTCCTACAAGCGAGACTTGGTTTCAGGTAAACGCAGTCACTTTTCAGCTCAAACGAAGCTATATTGTACATGAAGCTCACACGTTTCTCGCTCTTAACTGAAACGCACTGGATGTTAGAGGGCCTGTGGTTTGTATCAGTTTCAGAAGCAGAGTTGAACTAGATATGGTCCGTGTGTGTAGGAATCACAGTTCTTTTGTTCTGAGCACTCTCACGTTTCCCGCCCTATTAGAGACTCTAGAAAGCAAGAGCGTGCTTCTTGCTCTAAAGCAGAGTGTGTTTCATGGATGAGAACTGTGCTGTGTGTTTCCCTTCAGAAACGGAGTTAAATGCCAGGCTCTGTGTCTTCCTACAAGCGAGACTTCGTTTCAGGTAAACGCAGTCACTTTTCAGCTCAAACGAAGCTATATTGTACACGAAGCTCACACGTTTCTCGCTCTTAACTGAAACGCACTGGATGTTAGAGGGCCTGTGGTTTGAATCAGTTTCAGAAGCAGAGTTGAACTAGATATGGTCCGTGTGTGTAGGAATCACAGTTCTTTTGTTCTGAGCACTCTCACGTTTCCCGCCCTATCAGAGACTCTAGAAAGCAAGAGCGTGCTTTTTGCTCTAAAGCAGAGTGTGTTTCATGGATGAGAACTGTGCTGTGTGTTTCCCTTCAGAAACGGAGTTAAATGCCAGGCTCTGTGTCTTCCTACAAGCGAGACTTCGTTTCAGGTAAACGCAGTCACTTTTCAGCTCAAACCAAGCTATATTGTACACGAAGCTCACACGTTTCTCGCTCTTAACTGAAACGCACTGGATGTGAGAGGGCCTATGGTTTGTATCAGTTTCAGAAGCAGAGTTGAACTAGATATGGTCCGTGTGTGTAGGAATCAAAGTTCTTTTGTTCTGAGCACTCTCACGTTTCCCGCCCTATTAGAGACTCTAGAAAGCAAGAGCGTGCTTCTTGCTCTAAAGCAGAGTGTGTTTCATGGATGAGAACTGTGCTGTGTGTTTCCCTTCAGAAACGGAGTTAAATGCCATGCTCTGTGTCTTCCTACAAGCGAGACTTCGTTTCAGGTAAACGCAGTCACTTTTCAGCTCAAACGAAGCTATATTGTACACGAAGCTCACACGTTTCTCGCTCTTAACTGAAACGCACTGCATGTTAGAGGGCCCGTGGTTTGTATCAGTTTCAGAAGCAGAGTTGAACTAGATATGGTCCGTGTGTGTAGGAATCACAGTTCTTTTGTTCTGAGCACTCTCACGTTTCCCGCCCTATCAGAGACTCTAGAAAGCAAGAGCGTGCTTCTTGCTCTAAAGCAGAGTGTGTTTCATGGATGAGAACTGTGCTGTGTGTTTCCCTTCAGAAACGGAGTTAAATGCCAGGCTCTGTGTCTTCCTACAAGCGAGACTTCGTTTCAGGTAAACGCAGTCACTTTTCAGCTCAAACCAAGCTATATTGTACACAAAGCTCACACGTTTCTCGCTCTTAACTGAAACGCACTGGATGTGAGAGGGCCTGTGGTTTGTATCAGTTTCAGAAGCAGAGTTGAACTAGATATGGTCCGTGTGTGTAGGAATCACAGTTCTTTTGTTCTGAGCACTCTCACGTTTCCCGCCCTATTAGAGACTCTAGAAAGCAAGAGCGTGCTTCTTGCTCTAAAGCAGAGTGTGTTTCATGGATGAGAACTGTGCTGTGTGTTTCCCTTCAGAAACGGAGTTAAATGCCAGGCTCTGTGTCTTCCTACAAGCGAGACTTCGTTTCAGGTAAACGCAGTCACTTTTCAGCTCAAACCAAGCTATATTGTACACGAAGCTCACACGTTTCTCGCTCTTAACTGAAACGCACTGGATGTTAGAGGGCCCGTGGTTTGTATCAGTTTCAGAAGCAGAGTTGAACTAGATATGGTCCGTGTGTGTAGGTATCACAGTTCTTTTGTTCTGAGCTCTCTCACGTTTCACGCCCTATCAGAGACTCTAGAAAGCAAGAGCGTGCTTCTTGCTCTAAAGCAGAGTGTGTTTCATGGATGAGAACTGTGCTGTGTGTTTCCCTTCAGAAACGGAGTTAAATGCCAGGCTCTGTGTCTTCCTACAAGCGAGACTTCGTTTCAGGTAAACGCAGTCACTTTTCAGCTCAAACCAAGCTATATTGTACACGAAGCTCACACGTTTCTCGCTCTTAACTGAAACGCACTGGATGTTAGAGGGCCTGTGGTTTGTATCAGTTTCAGAAGCAGAGTTGAACTAGATATGGTCCGTGTGTGTAGGTATCACAGTTCTTTTGTTCTGAGCACTCTCACGTTTCACGCCCTATCAGAGACTCTAGAAAGCAAGAGCGTGCTTCTTGCTCTAAAGCAGAGTGTGTTTCATGGATGAGAACTGTGCTGTGTGTTTCCCTTCAGAAACGGAGTTAAATGCCAGGCTCTGTGTCTTCCTATAAGCGAGACTTGGTTTCAGGTAAACGCAGTCACTTTTCAGCTCAAACGAAGCTATATTGTACACGAAGCTCACACGTTTCTCGCTCTTAACTGAAACGCACTGGATGTTAGAGGGCCTGTGGTTTGTATCAGTTTCAGAAGCAGAGTTGAACTAGATATGGTCCGTGTGTGTAGGAATCACAGTTCTTTTGTTCTGAGCACTCTCACGTTTCCCGCCCTATCAGAGACTCTAGAAAGCAAGAGCGTGCTTTTTGCTCTAAAGCAGAGTGTGTTTCATGGATGAGAACTGTGCTGTGTGTTTCCCTTCAGAAACGGAGTTAAATGCCAGGCTCTGTGTCTTCCTACAAGCGAGACTTGGTTTCAGGTAAACGCAGTCACTTTTCAGCTCAAACCAAGCTATATTGTACACGAAGCTCACACGTTTCTCGCTCTTAACTGAAACGCACTGGATGTGAGAGGGCCTATGGTTTGTATCAGTTTCAGAAGCAGAGTTGAACTAGATATGGTCCGTGTGTGTAGGAATCACAGTTCTTTTGTTCTGAGCACTCTCACGTTTCCCGCCCTATTAGAGACTCTAGAAAGCAAGAGCGTGCTTCTTGCTCTAAAGCAGAGTGTGTTTCATGGTTGAGAACTGTGCTGTGTGTTTCCCTTCAGAAACGGAGTTAAATGCCAGGCTCTGTGTCTTCCTACAAGCGAGACTTCGTTTCAGGTAAACGCAGTCACTTTTCAGCTCAAACGAAGCTATATTGTACACGAAGCTCACACGTTTCTCGCTCTTAACTGAAACGCACTGCATGTTAGAGGGCCTGTGGTTTGTATCAGTTTCAGAAGCAGAGTTGAACTAGATATGGTCCGTGTGTGTAGGAATCACAGTTCTTTTGTTCTGAGCACTCTCACGTTTCCCGCCCTATTAGAGACTCTAGAAAGCAAGAGCGTGCTTCTTGCTCTAAAGCAGAGTGTGTTTCATGGATGAGAACTGTGCTGTGTGTTTCCCTTCAGAAACGGAGTTAAATGCCAGGCTCTGTGTCTTCCTACAAGCGAGACTTCGTTTCAGGTAAACGCAGTCACTTTTCAGCTCAAACGAAGCTATATTGTACACGAAGCTCACACGTTTCTCGCTCTTAACTGAAACGCACTGCATGTTAGAGGGCCCGTGGTTTGTATCAGTTTCAGAAGCAGAGTTGAACTAGATATGGTCCGTGTGTGTAGGAATCACAGTTCTTTTGTTCTGAGCACTCTCACGTTTCCCGCCCTATTAGAGACTCTAGAAAGCAAGAGCGTGCTTCTTGCTCTAAAGCAGAGTGTGTTTCATGGATGAGAACTGTGCTGTGTGTTTCCCTTCAGAAACGGAGTTAAATGCCAGGCTCTGTGTCTTCCTACAAGCGAGACTTCGTTTCAGGTAAACGCAGTCACTTTTCAGCTCAAACCAAGCTATATTGTACACGAAGCTCACACGTTTCTCGCTCTTAACTGAAACGCACTGGATGTTAGAGGGCCCGTGGTTTGTATCAGTTTCAGAAGCAGAGTTGAACTAGATATGGTCCGTGTGTGTAGGAATCACAGTTCTTTTGTTCTGAGCACTCTCACGTTTCCCGCCCTATCAGAGACTCTAGAAAGCAAGAGCGTGCTTCTTGCTCTAAAGCAGAGTGTGTTTCATGGATGAGAACTGTGCTGTGTGTTTCCCTTCAGAAACGGAGTTAAATGCCAGGCTCTGTGTCTTCCTACAAGCGAGACTTGGTTTCAGGTAAACGCAGTCACTTTTCAGCTCAAACCAAGCTATATTGTACACGAAGCTCACACGTTTCTCGCTCTTAACTGAAACGCACTGGATGTGAGAGGGCCTGTGGTTTGTATCAGTTTCAGAAGCAGAGTTGAACTAGATATGGTCCGTGTGTGTAGGAATCACAGTTCTTTTGTTCTGAGCACTCTCACGTTTCCCGCCCTATTAGAGACTCTAGAAAGCAAGAGCGTGCTTCTTGCTCTAAAGCAGAGTTTGTTTCATGGATGAGAACTGTGCTGTGTGTTTCCCTTCAGAAACGGAGTTAAATGCCAGGCTCTGTGTCTTCCTACAAGCGAGACTTCGTTTCAGGTAAACGCAGTCACTTTTCAGCTCAAACGAAGCTATATTGTACACGAAGCTCACACGTTTCTCGCTCTTAACTGAAACGCACTGGATGTTAGAGGGCCTGTTGTTTGTATCAGTTTCAGAAGCAGAGTTGAACTAGATATGGTCCGTGTGTGTAGGAATCACAGTTCTTTTGTTCTGAGCACTCTCACGTTTCCCGCCCTATTAGAGACTCTAGAAAGCAAGAGCGTGCTTCTTGCTCTAAAGCAGAGTGTGTTTCATGGATGAGAACTGTGCTGTGTGTTTCCCTTCAGAAACGGAGTTAAATGCCAGGCTCTGTGTCTTCCTACAAGCGAGACTTCGTTTCAGGTAAACGCAGTCACTTTTCAGCTCAAACCAAGCTATATTGTACACGAAGCTCACACGTTTCTCGCTCTTAACTGAAACGCACTGGATGTTAGAGGGCCCGTGGTTTGTATCAGTTTCAGAAGCAGAGTTGAACTAGATATGGTCCGTGTGTGTAGGAATCACAGTTCTTTTGTTCTGAGCACTCTCACGTTTCCCGCCCTATTAGAGACTCTAGAAAGCAAGAGCGTGCTTCTTGCTCTAAAGCAGAGTGTGTTTCATGGATGAGAACTGTGCTGTGTGTTTCCCTTCAGAAACGGAGTTAAATGCCAGGCTCTGTGTCTTCCTACAAGCGAGACTTCGTTTCAGGTAAACGCAGTCACTTTTCAGCTCAAACCAAGCTATATTGTACACGAAGCTCACACGTTTCTCGCTCTTAACTGAAACGCACTGGATGTTAGAGGGCCCGTGGTTTGTATCAGTTTCAGAAGCAGAGTTGAACTAGATATGGTCCGTGTGTGTAGGAATCACAGTTCTTTTGTTCTGAGCACTCTCACGTTTCCCGCCCTATTAGAGACTCTAGAAAGCAAGAGCGTGCTTCTTGCTCTAAAGCAGAGTGTGTTTCATGGATGAGAACTGTGCTGTGTGTTTCCCTTCAGAAACGGAGTTAAATGCCATGCTCTGTGTCTTCCTACAAGCGAGACTTCGTTTCAGGTAAACGCAGTCACTTTTCAGCTCAAACGAAGCTATATTGTACATGAAGCTCACACGTTTCTCGCTCTTAACTGAAACGCACTGGGTGTTAGAGGGCCCGTGGTTTGTATCAGTTTCAGAAGCAGAGTTGAACTAGATATGGTCCGTGTGTGTAGGAATCACAGTTCTTTTGTTCTGAGCACTCTCACGTTTCCCGCCCTATCAGAGACTCTAGAAAGCAAGAGCGTGCTTTTTGCTCTAAAGCAGAGTGTGTTTCATGGATGAGAACTGTGCTGTGTGTTTCCCTTCAGAAACGGAGTTAAATGCCAGGCTCTGTGTCTTCCTACAAGCGAGACTTCGTTTCAGGTAAACGCAGTCACTTTTCAGCTCAAACCAAGCTATATTGTACACGAAGCTCACACGTTTCTCGCTCTTAACTGAAACGCACTGGATGTGAGAGGGCCTATGGTTTGTATCAGTTTCAGAAGCAGAGATGAACTAGATATGGTCCGTGTGTGTAGGAATCAAAGTTCTTTTGTTCTGAGCACTCTCACGTTTCCCGCCCTATTAGAGACTCTAGAAAGCAAGAGCGTGCTTCTTGCTCTAAAGCAGAGTGTGTTTCATGGATGAGAACTGTGCTGTGTGTTTCCCTTCAGAAACGGAGTTAAATGCCATGCTCTGTGTCTTCCTACAAGCGAGACTTCGTTTCAGGTAAACGCAGTCACTTTTCAGCTCAAACGAAGCTATATTGTACACGAAGCTCACACGTTTCTCGCTCTTAACTGAAACGCACTGGATGTTAGAGGGCCCGTGGTTTGTATCAGTTTCAGAAGCAGAGTTGAACTAGATATGGTCCGTGTGTGTAGGAATCACAGTTCTTTTGTTCTGAGCACTCTCACGTTTCCCGCCCTATCAGAGACTCTAGAAAGCAAGAGCGTGCTTCTTGCTCTAAAGCAGAGTGTGTTTCATGGATGAGAACTGTGCTGTGTGTTTCCCTTCAGAAACGGAGTTAAATGCCAGGCTCTGTGTCTTCCTACAAGCGAGACTTCGTTTCAGGTAAACGCAGTCACTTTTCAGCTCAAACCAAGCTATATTGTACACGAAGCTCACACGTTTCTCGCTCTTAACTGAAACGCACTGGATGTGAGAGGGCCTGTGGTTTGTATCAGTTTCAGAAGCAGAGTTGAACTAGATATGGTCCGTGTGTGTAGGAATCACAGTTCTTTTGTTCTGAGCACTCTCACGTTTCACGCCCTATCAGAGACTCTAGAAAGCAAGAGCGTGCTTCTTGCTCTAAAGCAGAGTGTGTTTCATGGATGAGAACTGTGCTGTGTGTTTCCCTTCAGAAACGGAGTTAAATGCCAGGCTCTGTGTCTTCCTACAAGCGAGACTTCGTTTCAGGTAAACGCAGTCACTTTTCAGCTCAAACCAAGCTATATTGTACACGAAGCTCACACGTTTCTCGCTCTTAACTGAAACGCACTGGATGTTAGAGGGCCTGTGGTTTGTATCAGTTTCAGAAGCAGAGTTGAACTAGATATGGTCCGTGTGTGTAGGTATCACAGTTCTTTTGTTCTGAGCTCTCTCACGTTTCACGCCCTATCAGAGACTCTAGAAAGCAAGTGCGTGCTTCTTGCTCTAAAGCAGAGTGTGTTTCATGGATGAGAACTGTGCTGTGTGTTTCCCTTCAGAAACGGAGTTAAATGCCAGGCTCTGTGTCTTCCTATAAGCGAGACTTGGTTTCAGGTAAACGCAGTCACTTTTCAGCTCAAACGAAGCTATATTGTACACGAAGCTCACACGTTTCTCGCTCTTAACTGAAACGCACTGGATGTTAGAGGGCCTGTGGTTTGTATCAGTTTCAGAAGCAGAGTTGAACTAGATATGGTCCGTGTGTGTAGGTATCACAGTTCTTTTGTTCTGAGCTCTCTCACGTTTCACGCCCTATCAGAGACTCTAGAAAGCAAGAGCGTGCTTCTTGCTCTAAAGCAGAGTGTGTTTCATGGATGAGAACTGTGCTGTGTGTTTCCCTTCAGAAACGGAGTTAAATGCCAGGCTCTGTGTCTTCCTATAAGCGAGACTTGGTTTCAGGTAAACGCAGTCACTTTTCAGCTCAAACGAAGCTATATTGTACACGAAGCTCACACGTTTCTCGCTCTTAACTGAAACGCACTGGATGTTAGAGGGCCTGTGGTTTGTATCAGTTTCAGAAGCAGAGTTGAACTAGATATGGTCCGTGTGTGTAGGAATCACAGTTCTTTTGTTCTGAGCACTCTCACGTTTCACGCCCTATCAGAGACTCTAGAAAGCAAGAGCGTGCTTCTTGCTCTAAAGCAGAGTGTGTTTCATGGATGAGAACTGTGCTGTGTGTTTCCCTTCAGAAACGGAGTTAAATGCCAGGCTCTGTGTCTTCCTACAAGCGAGACTTGGTTTCAGGTAAACGCAGTCACTTTTCAGCTCAAACGAAGCTATATTGTACACGAAGCTCACACGTTTCTCGCTCTTAACTGAAACGCACTGGATGTTAGAGGGCCTGTGGTTTGTATCAGTTTCAGAAGCAGAGTTGAACTAGATATGGTCCGTGTGTGTAGGAATCACAGTTCTTTTGTTCTGAGCACTCTCACGTTTCCCGCCCTATTAGAGACTCTAGAAAGCAAGAGCGTGCTTCTTGCTCTAAAGCAGAGTGTGTTTCATGGATGAGAACTGTGCTGTGTGTTTCCCTTCAGAAACGGAGTTAAATGCCAGGCTCTGTGTCTTCCTACAAGCGAGACTTCGTTTCAGGTAAACGCAGTCACTTTTCAGCTCAAACGAAGCTATATTGTACACGAAGCTCACACGTTTCTCGCTCTTAACTGAAACGCACTGGATGTTAGAGGGCCTGTGGTTTGAATCAGTTTCAGAAGCAGAGTTGAACTAGATATGGTCCGTGTGTGTAGGAATCACAGTTCTTTTGTTCTGAGCACTCTCACGTTTCCCGCCCTATCAGAGACTCTAGAAAGCAAGAGCGTGCTTTTTGCTCTAAAGCAGAGTGTGTTTCATGGATGAGAACTGTGCTGTGTGTTTCCCTTCAGAAACGGAGTTAAATGCCAGGCTCTGTGTCTTCCTACAAGCGAGACTTCGTTTCAGGTAAACGCAGTCACTTTTCAGCTCAAACCAAGCTATATTGTACACGAAGCTCACACGTTTCTCGCTCTTAACTGAAACGCACTGGATGTGAGAGGGCCTATGGTTTGTATCAGTTTCAGAAGCAGAGTTGAACTAGATATGGTCCGTGTGTGTAGGAATCAAAGTTCTTTTGTTCTGAGCACTCTCACGTTTCCCGCCCTATTAGAGACTCTAGAAAGCAAGAGCGTGCTTCTTGCTCTAAAGCAGAGTGTGTTTCATGGATGAGAACTGTGCTGTGTGTTTCCCTTCAGAAACGGAGTTAAATGCCAGGCTCTGTGTCTTCCTATAAGCGAGACTTGGTTTCAGGTAAACGCAGTCACTTTTCAGCTCAAACGAAGCTATATTGTACACGAAGCTCACACGTTTCTCGCTCTTAACTGAAACGCACTGGATGTTAGAGGGCCTGTGGTTTGTATCAGTTTCAGAAGCAGAGTTGAACTAGATATGGTCCGTGTGTGTAGGTATCACAGTTCTTTTGTTCTGAGCTCTCTCACGTTTCACGCCCTATCAGAGACTCTAGAAAGCAAGAGCGTGCTTCTTGCTCTAAAGCAGAGTGTGTTTCATGGATGAGAACTGTGCTGTGTGTTTCCCTTCAGAAACGGAGTTAAATGCCAGGCTCTGTGTCTTCCTATAAGCGAGACTTGGTTTCAGGTAAACGCAGTCACTTTTCAGCTCAAACGAAGCTATATTGTACACGAAGCTCACACGTTTCTCGCTCTTAACTGAAACGCACTGGATGTTAGAGGGCCTGTGGTTTGTATCAGTTTCAGAAGCAGAGTTGAACTAGATATGGTCCGTGTGTGTAGGAATCACAGTTCTTTTGTTCTGAGCACTCTCACGTTTCACGCCCTATCAGAGACTCTAGAAAGCAAGAGCGTGCTTCTTGCTCTAAAGCAGAGTGTGTTTCATGGATGAGAACTGTGCTGTGTGTTTCCCTTCAGAAACGGAGTTAAATGCCAGGCTCTGTGTCTTCCTACAAGCGAGACTTCGTTTCAGGTAAACGCAGTCACTTTTCAGCTCAAACGAAGCTATATTGTACACGAAGCTCACACGTTTCTCGCTCTTAACTGAAACGCACTGGATGTTAGAGGGCCTGTGGTTTGTATCAGTTTCAGAAGCAGAGTTGAACTAGATATGGTCCGTGTGTGTAGGAATCACAGTTCTTTTGTTCTGAGCACTCTCACGTTTCCCGCCCTATTAGAGACTCTAGAAAGCAAGAGCGTGCTTCTTGCTCTAAAGCAGAGTGTGTTTCATGGATGAGAACTGTGCTGTGTGTTTCCCTTCAGAAACGGAGTTAAATGCCAGGCTCTGTGTCTTCCTACAAGCGAGACTTCGTTTCAGGTAAACGCAGTCACTTTTCAGCTCAAACCAAGCTATATTGTACACGAAGCTCACACGTTTCTCGCTCTTAACTGAAACGCACTGGATGTTAGAGGGCCTGTGGTTTGAATCAGTTTCAGAAGCAGAGTTGAACTAGATATGGTCCGTGTGTGTAGGAATCACAGTTCTTTTGTTCTGAGCACTCTCACGTTTCCCGCCCTATCAGAGACTCTAGAAAGCAAGAGCGTGCTTTTTGCTCTAAAGCAGAGTGTGTTTCATGGATGAGAACTGTGCTGTGTGTTTCCCTTCAGAAACGGAGTTAAATGCCAGGCTCTGTGTCTTCCTACAAGCGAGACTTCGTTTCAGGTAAACGCAGTCACTTTTCAGCTCAAACCAAGCTATATTGTACACGAAGCTCACACGTTTCTCGCTCTTAACTGAAACGCACTGGATGTGAGAGGGCCTATGGTTTGTATCAGTTTCAGAAGCAGAGTTGAACTAGATATGGTCCGTGTGTGTAGGAATCAAAGTTCTTTTGTTCTGAGCACTCTCACGTTTCCCGCCCTATTAGAGACTCTAGAAAGCAAGAGCGTGCTTCTTGCTCTAAAGCAGAGTGTGTTTCATGGATGAGAACTGTGCTGTGTGTTTCCCTTCAGAAACGGAGTTAAATGCCATGCTCTGTGTCTTCCTACAAGCGAGACTTCGTTTCAGGTAAACGCAGTCACTTTTCAGCTCAAACGAAGCTATATTGTACACGAAGCTCACACGTTTCTCGCTCTTAACTGAAACGCACTGCATGTTAGAGGGCCCGTGGTTTGTATCAGTTTCAGAAGCAGAGTTGAACTAGATATGGTCCGTGTGTGTAGGAATCACAGTTCTTTTGTTCTGAGCACTCTCACGTTTCCCGCCCTATCAGAGACTCTAGAAAGCAAGAGCGTGCTTCTTGCTCTAAAGCAGAGTGTGTTTCATGGATGAGAACTGTGCTGTGTGTTTCCCTTCAGAAACGGAGTTAAATGCCAGGCTCTGTGTCTTCCTACAAGCGAGACTTCGTTTCAGGTAAACGCAGTCACTTTTCAGCTCAAACGAAGCTATATTGTACACGAAGCTCACACGTTTCTCGCTCTTAACTGAAACGCACTGGATGTTAGAGGGCCTGTGGTTTGAATCAGTTTCAGAAGCAGAGTTGAACTAGATATGGTCCGTGTGTGTAGGAATCACAGTTCTTTTGTTCTGAGCACTCTCACGTTTCCCGCCCTATCAGAGACTCTAGAAAGCAAGAGCGTGCTTTTTGCTCTAAAGCAGAGTGTGTTTCATGGATGAGAACTGTGCTGTGTGTTTCCCTTCAGAAACGGAGTTAAATGCCAGGCTCTGTGTCTTCCTACAAGCGAGACTTCGTTTCAGGTAAACGCAGTCACTTTTCAGCTCAAACCAAGCTATATTGTACACGAAGCTCACACGTTTCTCGCTCTTAACTGAAACGCACTGGATGTGAGAGGGCCTATGGTTTGTATCAGTTTCAGAAGCAGAGTTGAACTAGATATGGTCCGTGTGTGTAGGAATCAAAGTTCTTTTGTTCTGAGCACTCTCACGTTTCCCGCCCTATTAGAGACTCTAGAAAGCAAGAGCGTGCTTCTTGCTCTAAAGCAGAGTGTGTTTCATGGATGAGAACTGTGCTGTGTGTTTCCCTTCAGAAACGGAGTTAAATGCCAGGCTCTGTGTCTTCCTATAAGCGAGACTTGGTTTCAGGTAAACGCAGTCACTTTTCAGCTCAAACGAAGCTATATTGTACACGAAGCTCACACGTTTCTCGCTCTTAACTGAAACGCACTGGATGTTAGAGGGCCTGTGGTTTGTATCAGTTTCAGAAGCAGAGTTGAACTAGATATGGTCCGTGTGTGTAGGTATCACAGTTCTTTTGTTCTGAGCTCTCTCACGTTTCACGCCCTATCAGAGACTCTAGAAAGCAAGAGCGTGCTTCTTGCTCTAAAGCAGAGTGTGTTTCATGGATGAGAACTGTGCTGTGTGTTTCCCTTCAGAAACGGAGTTAAATGCCAGGCTCTGTGTCTTCCTATAAGCGAGACTTGGTTTCAGGTAAACGCAGTCACTTTTCAGCTCAAACGAAGCTATATTGTACACGAAGCTCACACGTTTCTCGCTCTTAACTGAAACGCACTGGATGTTAGAGGGCCTGTGGTTTGTATCAGTTTCAGAAGCAGAGTTGAACTAGATATGGTCCGTGTGTGTAGGAATCACAGTTCTTTTGTTCTGAGCACTCTCACGTTTCACGCCCTATCAGAGACTCTAGAAAGCAAGAGCGTGCTTCTTGCTCTAAAGCAGAGTGTGTTTCATGGATGAGAACTGTGCTGTGTGTTTCCCTTCAGAAACGGAGTTAAATGCCAGGCTCTGTGTCTTCCTACAAGCGAGACTTCGTTTCAGGTAAACGCAGTCACTTTTCAGCTCAAACGAAGCTATATTGTACACGAAGCTCACACGTTTCTCGCTCTTAACTGAAACGCACTGGATGTTAGAGGGCCTGTGGTTTGTATCAGTTTCAGAAGCAGAGTTGAACTAGATATGGTCCGTGTGTGTAGGAATCACAGTTCTTTTGTTCTGAGCACTCTCACGTTTCCCGCCCTATTAGAGACTCTAGAAAGCAAGAGCGTGCTTCTTGCTCTAAAGCAGAGTGTGTTTCATGGATGAGAACTGTGCTGTGTGTTTCCCTTCAGAAACGGAGTTAAATGCCAGGCTCTGTGTCTTCCTACAAGCGAGACTTCGTTTCAGGTAAACGCAGTCACTTTTCAGCTCAAACCAAGCTATATTGTACACGAAGCTCACACGTTTCTCGCTCTTAACTGAAACGCACTGGATGTTAGAGGGCCTGTGGTTTGAATCAGTTTCAGAAGCAGAGTTGAACTAGATATGGTCCGTGTGTGTAGGAATCACAGTTCTTTTGTTCTGAGCACTCTCACGTTTCCCGCCCTATCAGAGACTCTAGAAAGCAAGAGCGTGCTTTTTGCTCTAAAGCAGAGTGTGTTTCATGGATGAGAACTGTGCTGTGTGTTTCCCTTCAGAAACGGAGTTAAATGCCAGGCTCTGTGTCTTCCTACAAGCGAGACTTCGTTTCAGGTAAACGCAGTCACTTTTCAGCTCAAACCAAGCTATATTGTACACGAAGCTCACACGTTTCTCGCTCTTAACTGAAACGCACTGGATGTGAGAGGGCCTATGGTTTGTATCAGTTTCAGAAGCAGAGTTGAACTAGATATGGTCCGTGTGTGTAGGAATCAAAGTTCTTTTGTTCTGAGCACTCTCACGTTTCCCGCCCTATTAGAGACTCTAGAAAGCAAGAGCGTGCTTCTTGCTCTAAAGCAGAGTGTGTTTCATGGATGAGAACTGTGCTGTGTGTTTCCCTTCAGAAACGGAGTTAAATGCCATGCTCTGTGTCTTCCTACAAGCGAGACTTCGTTTCAGGTAAACGCAGTCACTTTTCAGCTCAAACGAAGCTATATTGTACACGAAGCTCACACGTTTCTCGCTCTTAACTGAAACGCACTGCATGTTAGAGGGCCCGTGGTTTGTATCAGTTTCAGAAGCAGAGTTGAACTAGATATGGTCCGTGTGTGTAGGAATCACAGTTCTTTTGTTCTGAGCACTCTCACGTTTCCCGCCCTATCAGAGACTCTAGAAAGCAAGAGCGTGCTTCTTGCTCTAAAGCAGAGTGTGTTTCATGGATGAGAACTGTGCTGTGTGTTTCCCTTCAGAAACGGAGTTAAATGCCAGGCTCTGTGTCTTCCTACAAGCGAGACTTCGTTTCAGGTAAACGCAGTCACTTTTCAGCTCAAACCAAGCTATATTGTACACAAAGCTCACACGTTTCTCGCTCTTAACTGAAACGCACTGGATGTGAGAGGGCCTGTGGTTTGTATCAGTTTCAGAAGCAGAGTTGAACTAGATATGGTCCGTGTGTGTAGGAATCACAGTTCTTTTGTTCTGAGCACTCTCACGTTTCCCGCCCTATTAGAGACTCTAGAAAGCAAGAGCGTGCTTCTTGCTCTAAAGCAGAGTGTGTTTCATGGATGAGAACTGTGCTGTGTGTTTCCCTTCAGAAACGGAGTTAAATGCCAGGCTCTGTGTCTTCCTACAAGCGAGACTTCGTTTCAGGTAAACGCAGTCACTTTTCAGCTCAAACCAAGCTATATTGTACACGAAGCTCACACGTTTCTCGCTCTTAACTGAAACGCACTGGATGTTAGAGGGCCCGTGGTTTGTATCAGTTTCAGAAGCAGAGTTGAACTAGATATGGTCCGTGTGTGTAGGTATCACAGTTCTTTTGTTCTGAGCTCTCTCACGTTTCACGCCCTATCAGAGACTCTAGAAAGCAAGAGCGTGCTTCTTGCTCTAAAGCAGAGTGTGTTTCATGGATGAGAACTGTGCTGTGTGTTTCCCTTCAGAAACGGAGTTAAATGCCAGGCTCTGTGTCTTCCTACAAGCGAGACTTCGTTTCAGGTAAACGCAGTCACTTTTCAGCTCAAACCAAGCTATATTGTACACGAAGCTCACACGTTTCTCGCTCTTAACTGAAACGCACTGGATGTTAGAGGGCCTGTGGTTTGTATCAGTTTCAGAAGCAGAGTTGAACTAGATATGGTCCGTGTGTGTAGGTTTCACAGTTCTTTTGTTCTGAGCTCTCTCACGTTTCACGCCCTATCAGAGACTCTAGAAAGCAAGAGCGTGCTTCTTGCTCTAAAGCAGAGTGTGTTTCATGGATGAGAACTGTGCTGTGTGTTTCCCTTCAGAAACGGAGTTAAATGCCAGGCTCTGTGTCTTCCTATAAGCGAGACTTGGTTTCAGGTAAACGCAGTCACTTTTCAGCTCAAACGAAGCTATATTGTACACGAAGCTCACACGTTTCTCGCTCTTAACTGAAACGCACTGGATGTTAGAGGGCCTGTGGTTTGTATCAGTTTCAGAAGCAGAGTTGAACTAGATATGGTCCGTGTGTGTAGGAATCACAGTTCTTTTGTTCTGAGCACTCTCACGTTTCACGCCCTATCAGAGACTCTAGAAAGCAAGAGCGTGCTTCTTGCTCTAAAGCAGAGTGTGTTTCATGGATGAGAACTGTGCTGTGTGTTTCCCTTCAGAAACGGAGTTAAATGCCAGGCTCTGTGTCTTCCTACAAGCGAGACTTCGTTTCAGGTAAACGCAGTCACTTTTCAGCTCAAACGAAGCTATATTGTACACGAAGCTCACACGTTTCTCGCTCTTAACTGAAACGCACTGGATGTTAGAGGGCCTGTGGTTTGTATCAGTTTCAGAAGTAGAGTTGAACTAGATATGGTCCGTGTGTGTAGGAATCACAGTTCTTTTGTTCTGAGCACTCTCACGTTTCACGCCCTATCAGAGACTCTAGAAAGCAAGAGCGTGCTTCTTGCTCTAAAGCAGAGTGTGTTTCATGGATGAGAACTGTGCTGTGTGTTTCCCTTCAGAAACGGAGTTAAATGCCAGGCTCTGTGTCTTCCTACAAGCGAGACTTCGTTTCAGGTAAACGCAGTCACTTTTCAGCTCAAACGAAGCTATATTGTACACGAAGCTCACACGTTTCTCGCTCTTAACTGAAACGCACTGCATGTTAGAGGGCCCGTGGTTTGTATCAGTTTCAGAAGCAGAGTTGAACTAGATATGGTCCGTGTGTGTAGGAATCACAGTTCTTTTGTTCTGAGCACTCTCACGTTTCCCGCCCTATCAGAGACTCTAGAAAGCAAGAGCGTGCTTTTTGCTCTAAAGCAGAGTGTGTTTCATGGATGAGAACTGTGCTGTGTGTTTCCCTTCAGAAACGGAGTTAAATGCCAGGCTCTGTGTCTTCCTACAAGCGAGACTTCGTTTCAGGTAAACGCAGTCACTTTTCAGCTCAAACCAAGCTATATTGTACACGAAGCTCACACTTTTCTCGCTCTTAACTGAAACGCACTGGATGTGAGAGGGCCTATGGTTTGTATCAGTTTCAGAAGCAGAGTTGAACTAGATATGGTCCGTGTGTGTAGGAATCACAGTTCTTTTGTTCTGAGCACTCTCACGTTTCCCGCCCTATTAGAGACTCTAGAAAGCAAGAGCGTGCTTCTTGCTCTAAAGCAGAGTGTGTTTCATGGTTGAGAACTGTGCTGTGTGTTTCCCTTCAGAAACGGAGTTAAATGCCAGGCTCTGTGTCTTCCTACAAGCGAGACTTCGTTTCAGGTAAACGCAGTCACTTTTCAGCTCAAACGAAGCTATATTGTACACGAAGCTCACACGTTTCTCGCTCTTAACTGAAACGCACTGGATGTTAGAGGGCCTGTGGTTTGTATCAGTTTCAGAAGCAGAGTTGAACTAGATATGGTCCGTGTGTGTAGGAATCACAGTTCTTTTGTTCTGAGCACTCTCACGTTTCCCGCCCTATTAGAGACTCTAGAAAGCAAGAGCGTGCTTCTTTCTCTAAAGCAGAGTGTGTTTCATGGATGAGAACTGTGCTGTGTGTTTCCCTTCAGAAACGGAGTTAAATGCCAGGCTCTGTGTCTTCCTACAAGCGAGACTTCGTTTCAGGTAAACACAGTCACTTTTCAGCTCAAACGAAGCTATATTGTACACGAAGCTCACACGTTTCTCGCTCTTAACTGAAACGCACTGGATGTTAGAGGGCCCGTGGTTTGTATCAGTTTCAGAAGCAGAGTTGAACTAGATATGGTCCGTGTGTGTAGGAATCACAGTTCTTTTGTTCTGAGCACTCTCACGTTTCCCGCCCTATTAGAGACTCTAGAAAGCAAGAGCGTGCTTCTTGCTCTAAAGCAGAGTGTGTTTCATGGATGAGAACTGTGCTGTGTGTTTCCCTTCAGAAACGGAGTTAAATGCCAGGCTCTGTGTCTTCCTACAAGTGAGACTTCGTTTCAGGTAAACGCAGTCACTTTTCAGCTCAAACCAAGCTATATTGTACACGAAGCTCACACGTTTCTCGCTCTTAACTGAAACGCACTGGATGTGAGAGGGCCCGTGGTTTGTATCAGTTTCAGAAGCAGAGTTGAACTAGATATGGTCCGTGTGTGTAGGTATCACAGTTCTTTTGTTCTGAGCTCTCTCACGTTTCCCGCCCTATCAGAGACTCTAGAAAGCAAGAGCGTGCTTCTTGCTCTAAAGCAGAGTGTGTTTCATGGATGAGAACTGTGCTGTGTGTTTCCCTTCAGAAACGGAGTTAAATGCCAGGCTCTGTGTCTTCCTACAAGCGAGACTTCGTTTCAGGTAAACGCAGTCACTTTTCAGCTCAAACCAAGCTATATTGTACACGAAGCTCACACGTTTCTCGCTCTTAACTGAAACGCACTGGATGTTAGAGGGCCCGTGGTTTGTATCAGTTTCAGAAGCAGAGTTGAACTAGATATGGTCCGTGTGTGTAGGAATCACAGTTCTTTTGTTCTGAGCACTCTCACGTTTCCCGCCCTATCAGAGACTCTAGAAAGCAAGAGCGTGCTTCTTGCTCTAAAGCAGAGTGTGTTTCATGGATGAGAACTGTGCTGTGTGTTTCCCTTCAGAAACGGAGTTAAATGCCAGGCTCTGTGTCTTCCTACAAGCGAGACTTCGTTTCAGGTAAACGCAGTCACTTTTCAGCTCAAACCAAGCTATATTGTACACGAAGCTCACACGTTTCTCGCTCTTAACTGAAACGCACTGGATGTTAGAGGGCCTGTGGTTTGTATCAGTTTCAGAAGCAGAGTTGAACTAGATATGGTCCGTGTGTGTAGGAATCACAGTTCTTTTGTTCTGAGCACTCTCACGTTTCCCGCCCTATTAGAGACTCTAGAAAGCAAGAGCGTGCTTCTTGCTCTAAAGCAGAGTGTGTTTCATGGATGAGAACTGTGCTGTGTGTTTCCCTTCAGAAACGGAGTTAAATGCCAGGCTCTGTGTCTTCCTACAAGCGAGACTTCGTTTCAGGTAAACGCAGTCACTTTTCAGCTCAAACCAAGCTATATTGTACACGAAGCTCACACGTTTCTCGCTCTTAACTGAAACGCACTGGATGTTAGAGGGCCCGTGGTTTGTATCAGTTTCAGAAGCATAGTTGAACTAGATATGGTCCGTGTGTGTAGGAATCACAGTTCTTTTGTTCTGAGCACTCTCACGTTTCCCGCCCTATTAGAGACTCTAGAAAGCAAGAGCGTGCTTCTTGCTCTAAAGCAGAGTGTGTTTCATGGATGAGAACTGTGCTGTGTGTTTCCCTTCAGAAACGGAGTTAAATGCCATGCTCTGTGTCTTCCTACAAGCGAGACTTCGTTTCAGGTAAACGCAGTCACTTTTCAGCTCAAACGAAGCTATATTGTACATGAAGCTCACACGTTTCTCGCTCTTAACTGAAACGCACTGGGTGTTAGAGGGCCCGTGGTTTGTATCAGTTTCAGAAGCAGAGTTGAACTAGATATGGTCCGTGTGTGTAGGAATCACAGTTCTTTTGTTCTGAGCACTCTCACGTTTCCCGCCCTATTAGAGACTCTAGAAAGCAAGAGCGTGCTTCTTGCTCTAAAGCAGAGTGTGTTTCATAGATGAGAACTGTGCTGTGTGTTTCCCTTCAGAAACGGAGTTAAATGCCAGGCTCTGTGTCTTCCTACAAGCGAGACTTCGTTTCAGGTAAACGCAGTCACTTTTCAGCTCAAACCAAGCTATATTGTACACGAAGCTCACACGTTTCTCGCTCTTAACTGAAACGCACTGGATGTTAGAGGGCCTGTGGTTTGAATCAGTTTCAGAAGCAGAGTTGAACTAGATATGGTCCGTGTGTGTAGGAATCACAGTTCTTTTGTTCTGAGCACTCTCACGTTTCCCGCCCTATCAGAGACTCTAGAAAGCAAGAGCGTGCTTTTTGCTCTAAAGCAGAGTGTGTTTCATGGATGAGAACTGTGCTGTGTGTTTCCCTTCAGAAACGGAGTTAAATGCCAGGCTCTGTGTCTTCCTACAAGCGAGACTTCGTTTCAGGTAAACGCAGTCACTTTTCAGCTCAAACCAAGCTATATTGTACACGAAGCTCACACGTTTCTCGCTCTTAACTGAAACGCACTGGATGTGAGAGGGCCTATGGTTTGTATCAGTTTCAGAAGCAGAGATGAACTAGATATGGTCCGTGTGTGTAGGAATCAAAGTTCTTTTGTTCTGAGCACTCTCACGTTTCCCGCCCTATTAGAGACTCTAGAAAGCAAGAGCGTGCTTCTTGCTCTAAAGCAGAGTGTGTTTCATGGATGAGAACTGTGCTGTGTGTTTCCCTTCAGAAACGGAGTTAAATGCCATGCTCTGTGTCTTCCTACAAGCGAGACTTCGTTTCAGGTAAACGCAGTCACTTTTCAGCTCAAACGAAGCTATATTGTACACGAAGCTCACACGTTTCTCGCTCTTAACTGAAACGCACTGGATGTTAGAGGGCCCGTGGTTTGTATCAGTTTCAGAAGCAGAGTTGAACTAGATATGGTCCGTGTGTGTAGGAATCACAGTTCTTTTGTTCTGAGCACTCTCACGTTTCCCGCCCTATCAGAGACTCTAGAAAGCAAGAGCGTGCTTCTTGCTCTAAAGCAGAGTGTGTTTCATGGATGAGAACTGTGCTGTGTGTTTCCCTTCAGAAACGGAGTTAAATGCCAGGCTCTGTGTCTTCCTACAAGCGAGACTTCGTTTCAGGTAAACGCAGTCACTTTTCAGCTCAAACCAAGCTATATTGTACACGAAGCTCACACGTTTCTCGCTCTTAACTGAAACGCACTGGATGTGAGAGGGCCTGTGGTTTGTATCAGTTTCAGAAGCAGAGTTGAACTAGATATGGTCCGTGTGTGTAGGAATCACAGTTCTTTTGTTCTGAGCACTCTCACGTTTCCCGCCCTATTAGAGACTCTAGAAAGCAAGAGCGTGCTTCTTGCTCTAAAGCAGAGTGTGTTTCATGGATGAGAACTGTGCTGTGTGTTTCCCTTCAGAAACGGAGTTAAATGCCAGGCTCTGTGTCTTCCTACAAGCGAGACTTCGTTTCAGGTAAACGCAGTCACTTTTCAGCTCAAACCAAGCTATATTGTACACGAAGCTCACACGTTTCTCGCTCTTAACTGAAACGCACTGGATGTTAGAGGGCCCGTGGTTTGTATCAGTTTCAGAAGCAGAGTTGAACTAGATATGGTCCGTGTGTGTAGGTATCACAGTTCTTTTGTTCTGAGCTCTCTCACGTTTCACGCCCTATCAGAGACTCTAGAAAGCAAGAGCGTGCTTCTTGCTCTAAAGCAGAGTGTGTTTCATGGATGAGAACTGTGCTGTGTGTTTCCCTTCAGAAACGGAGTTAAATGCCAGGCTCTGTGTCTTCCTACAAGCGAGACTTCGTTTCAGGTAAACGCAGTCACTTTTCAGCTCAAACCAAGCTATATTGTACACGAAGCTCACACGTTTCTCGCTCTTAACTGAAACGCACTGGATGTTAGAGGGCCTGTGGTTTGTATCAGTTTCAGAAGCAGAGTTGAACTAGATATGGTCCGTGTGTGTAGGTATCACAGTTCTTTTGTTCTGAGCTCTCTCACGTTTCACGCCCTATCAGAGACTCTAGAAAGCAAGTGCGTGCTTCTTGCTCTAAAGCAGAGTGTGTTTCATGGATGAGAACTGTGCTGTGTGTTTCCCTTCAGAAACGGAGTTAAATGCCAGGCTCTGTGTCTTCCTATAAGCGAGACTTGGTTTCAGGTAAACGCAGTCACTTTTCAGCTCAAACGAAGCTATATTGTACACGAAGCTCACACGTTTCTCGCTCTTAACTGAAACGCACTGGATGTTAGAGGGCCTGTGGTTTGTATCAGTTTCAGAAGCAGAGTTGAACTAGATATGGTCCGTGTGTGTAGGTATCACAGTTCTTTTGTTCTGAGCTCTCTCACGTTTCACGCCCTATCAGAGACTCTAGAAAGCAAGAGCGTGCTTCTTGCTCTAAAGCAGAGTGTGTTTCATGGATGAGAACTGTGCTGTGTGTTTCCCTTCAGAAACGGAGTTAAATGCCAGGCTCTGTGTCTTCCTATAAGCGAGACTTGGTTTCAGGTAAACGCAGTCACTTTTCAGCTCAAACGAAGCTATATTGTACACGAAGCTCACACGTTTCTCGCTCTTAACTGAAACGCACTGGATGTTAGAGGGCCTGTGGTTTGTATCAGTTTCAGAAGCAGAGTTGAACTAGATATGGTCCGTGTGTGTAGGAATCACAGTTCTTTTGTTCTGAGCACTCTCACGTTTCACGCCCTATCAGAGACTCTAGAAAGCAAGAGCGTGCTTCTTGCTCTAAAGCAGAGTGTGTTTCATGGATGAGAACTGTGCTGTGTGTTTCCCTTCAGAAACGGAGTTAAATGCCAGGCTCTGTGTCTTCCTACAAGCGAGACTTGGTTTCAGGTAAACGCAGTCACTTTTCAGCTCAAACGAAGCTATATTGTACACGAAGCTCACACGTTTCTCGCTCTTAACTGAAACGCACTGGATGTTAGAGGGCCTGTGGTTTGTATCAGTTTCAGAAGCAGAGTTGAACTAGATATGGTCCGTGTGTGTAGGAATCACAGTTCTTTTGTTCTGAGCACTCTCACGTTTCCCGCCCTATTAGAGACTCTAGAAAGCAAGAGCGTGCTTCTTGCTCTAAAGCAGAGTGTGTTTCATGGATGAGAACTGTGCTGTGTGTTTCCCTTCAGAAACGGAGTTAAATGCCAGGCTCTGTGTCTTCCTACAAGCGAGACTTCGTTTCAGGTAAACGCAGTCACTTTTCAGCTCAAACGAAGCTATATTGTACACGAAGCTCACACGTTTCTCGCTCTTAACTGAAACGCACTGGATGTTAGAGGGCCTGTGGTTTGAATCAGTTTCAGAAGCAGAGTTGAACTAGATATGGTCCATGTGTGTAGGAATCACAGTTCTTTTGTTCTGAGCACTCTCACGTTTCCCGCCCTATCAGAGACTCTAGAAAGCAAGAGCGTGCTTTTTGCTCTAAAGCAGAGTGTGTTTCATGGATGAGAACTGTGCTGTGTGTTTCCCTTCAGAAACGGAGTTAAATGCCAGGCTCTGTGTCTTCCTACAAGCGAGACTTCGTTTCAGGTAAACGCAGTCACTTTTCAGCTCAAACCAAGCTATATTGTACACGAAGCTCACACGTTTCTCGCTCTTAACTGAAACGCACTGGATGTGAGAGGGCCTATGGTTTGTATCAGTTTCAGAAGCAGAGTTGAACTAGATATGGTCCGTGTGTGTAGGAATCAAAGTTCTTTTGTTCTGAGCACTCTCACGTTTCCCGCCCTATTAGAGACTCTAGAAAGCAAGAGCGTGCTTCTTGCTCTAAAGCAGAGTGTGTTTCATGGATGAGAACTGTGCTGTGTGTTTCCCTTCAGAAACGGAGTTAAATGCCATGCTCTGTGTCTTCCTACAAGCGAGACTTCGTTTCAGGTAAACGCAGTCACTTTTCAGCTCAAACGAAGCTATATTGTACACGAAGCTCACACGTTTCTCGCTCTTAACTGAAACGCACTGCATGTTAGAGGGCCCGTGGTTTGTATCAGTTTCAGAAGCAGAGTTGAACTAGATATGGTCCGTGTGTGTAGGAATCACAGTTCTTTTGTTCTGAGCACTCTCACGTTTCCCGCCCTATCAGAGACTCTAGAAAGCAAGAGCGTGCTTCTTGCTCTAAAGCAGAGTGTGTTTCATGGATGAGAACTGTGCTGTGTGTTTCCCTTCAGAAACGGAGTTAAATGCCAGGCTCTGTGTCTTCCTACAAGCGAGACTTCGTTTCAGGTAAACGCAGTCACTTTTCAGCTCAAACCAAGCTATATTGTACACAAAGCTCACACGTTTCTCGCTCTTAACTGAAACGCACTGGATGTGAGAGGGCCTGTGGTTTGTATCAGTTTCAGAAGCAGAGTTGAACTAGATATGGTCCCTGTGTGTAGGAATCACAGTTCTTTTGTTCTGAGCACTCTCACGTTTCCCGCCCTATTAGAGACTCTAGAAAGCAAGAGCGTGCTTCTTGCTCTAAAGCAGAGTGTGTTTCATGGATGAGAACTGTGCTGTGTGTTTCCCTTCAGAAACGGAGTTAAATGCCAGGCTCTGTGTCTTCCTACAAGCGAGACTTCGTTTCAGGTAAACGCAGTCACTTTTCAGCTCAAACCAAGCTATATTGTACACGAAGCTCACACGTTTCTCGCTCTTAACTGAAACGCACTGGATGTTAGAGGGCCCGTGGTTTGTATCAGTTTCAGAAGCAGAGTTGAACTAGATATGGTCCGTGTGTGTAGGTATCACAGTTCTTTTGTTCTGAGCTCTCTCACGTTTCACGCCCTATCAGAGACTCTAGAAAGCAAGAGCGTGCTTCTTGCTCTAAAGCAGAGTGTGTTTCATGGATGAGAACTGTGCTGTGTGTTTCCCTTCAGAAACGGAGTTAAATGCCAGGCTCTGTGTCTTCCTACAAGCGAGACTTCGTTTCAGGTAAACGCAGTCACTTTTCAGCTCAAACCAAGCTATATTGTACACGAAGCTCACACGTTTCTCGCTCTTAACTGAAACGCACTGGATGTTAGAGGGCCTGTGGTTTGTATCAGTTTCAGAAGCAGAGTTGAACTAGATATGGTCCGTGTGTGTAGGTATCACAGTTCTTTTGTTCTGAGCTCTCTCACGTTTCACGCCCTATCAGAGACTCTAGAAAGCAAGAGCGTGCTTCTTGCTCTAAAGCAGAGTGTGTTTCATGGATGAGAACTGTGCTGTGTGTTTCCCTTCAGAAACGGAGTTAAATGCCAGGCTCTGTGTCTTCCTATAAGCGAGACTTGGTTTCAGGTAAACGCAGTCACTTTTCAGCTCAAACGAAGCTATATTGTACACGAAGCTCACACGTTTCTCGCTCTTAACTGAAACGCACTGGATGTTAGAGGGCCTGTGGTTTGTATCAGTTTCAGAAGCAGAGTTGAACTAGATATGGTCCGTGTGTGTAGGTATCACAGTTCTTTTGTTCTGAGCTCTTTCACGTTTCACGCCCTATCAGAGACTCTAGAAAGCAAGAGCGTGCTTCTTGCTCTAAAGCAGAGTGTGTTTCATGGATGAGAACTGTGCTGTGTGTTTCCCTTCAGAAACGGAGTTAAATGCCAGGCTCTGTGTCTTCCTATAAGCGAGACTTGGTTTCAGGTAAACGCAGTCACTTTTCAGCTCAAACGAAGCTATATTGTACACGAAGCTCACACGTTTCTCGCTCTTAACTGAAACGCACTGGATGTTAGAGGGCCAGTGGTTTGTATCAGTTTCAGAAGCAGAGTTGAACTAGATATGGTCCGTGTGTGTAGGAATCACAGTTCTTTTGTTCTGAGCACTCTCACGTTTCACGCCCTATCAGAGACTCTAGAAAGCAAGAGCGTGCTTCTTGCTCTAAAGCAGAGTGTGTTTCATGGATGAGAACTGTGCTGTGTGTTTCCCTTCAGAAACGGAGTTAAATGCCAGGCTCTGTGTCTTCCTACAAGCGAGACTTGGTTTCAGGTAAACGCAGTCACTTTTCAGCTCAAACGAAGCTATATTGTACACGAAGCTCACACGTTTCTCGCTCTTAACTGAAACGCACTGGATGTTAGAGGGCCTGTGGTTTGTATCAGTTTCAGAAGCAGAGTTGAACTAGATATGGTCCGTGTGTGTAGGAATCACAGTTCTTTTGTTCTGAGCACTCTCACGTTTCCCGCCCTATTAGAGACTCTAGAAAGCAAGAGCGTGCTTCTTGCTCTAAAGCAGAGTGTGTTTCATGGATGAGAACTGTGCTGTGTGTTTCCCTTCAGAAACGGAGTTAAATGCCAGGCTCTGTGTCTTCCTACAAGCGAGACTTCGTTTCAGGTAAACGCAGTCACTTTTCAGCTCAAACGAAGCTATATTGTACACGAAGCTCACACGTTTCTCGCTCTTAACTGAAACGCACTGGATGTTAGAGGGCCTGTGGTTTGAATCAGTTTCAGAAGCAGAGTTGAACTAGATATGGTCCGTGTGTGTAGGAATCACAGTTCTTTTGTTCTGAGCACTCTCACGTTTCCCGCCCTATCAGAGACTCTAGAAAGCAAGAGCGTGCTTTTTGCTCTAAAGCAGAGTGTGTTTCATGGATGAGAACTGTGCTGTGTGTTTCCCTTCAGAAACGGAGTTAAATGCCAGGCTCTGTGTCTTCCTACAAGCGAGACTTCGTTTCAGGTAAACGCAGTCACTTTTCAGCTCAAACCAAGCTATATTGTACACGAAGCTCACACGTTTCTCGCTCTTAACTGAAACGCACTGGATGTGAGAGGGCCTATGGTTTGTATCAGTTTCAGAAGCAGAGTTGAACTAGATATGGTCCGTGTGTGTAGGAATCACAGTTCTTTTGTTCTGAGCACTCTCACGTTTCCCGCCCTATTAGAGACTCTAGAAAGCAAGAGCGTGCTTCTTGCTCTAAAGCAGAGTGTGTTTCATGGATGAGAACTGTGCTGTGTGTTTCCCTTCAGAAACGGAGTTAAATGCCATGCTCTGTGTCTTCCTACAAGCGAGACTTCGTTTCAGGTAAACGCAGTCACTTTTCAGCTCAAACGAAGCTATATTGTACACGAAGCTCACACGTTTCTCGCTCTTAACTGAAACGCACTGCATGTTAGAGGGCCCGTGGTTTGTATCAGTTTCAGAAGCAGAGTTGAACTAGATATGGTCCGTGTGTGTAGGAATCACAGTTCTTTTGTTCTGAGCACTCTCACGTTTCCCGCCCTATCAGAGACTCTAGAAAGCAAGAGCGTGCTTCTTGCTCTAAAGCAGAGTGTGTTTCATGGATGAGAACTGTGCTGTGTGTTTCCCTTCAGAAACGGAGTTAAATGCCAGGCTCTGTGTCTTCCTACAAGCGAGACTTCGTTTCAGGTAAACGCAGTCACTTTTCAGCTCAAACCAAGCTATATTGTACACAAAGCTCACACGTTTCTCGCTCTTAACTGAAACGCACTGGATGTGAGAGGGCCTGTGGTTTGTATCAGTTTCAGAAGCAGAGTTGAACTAGATATGGTCCGTGTGTGTAGGAATCACAGTTCTTTTGTTCTGAGCACTCTCACCTTTCCCGCCCTATTAGAGACTCTAGAAAGCAAGAGCGTGCTTCTTGCTCTAAAGCAGAGTGTGTTTCATGGATGAGAACTGTGCTGTGTGTTTCCCTTCAGAAACGGAGTTAAATGCCAGGCTCTGTGTCTTCCTACAAGCGAGACTTCGTTTCAGGTAAACGCAGTCACTTTTCAGCTCAAACCAAGCTATATTGTACACGAAGCTCACACGTTTCTCGCTCTTAACTGAAACGCACTGGATGTTAGAGGGCCCGTGGTTTGTATCAGTTTCAGAAGCAGAGTTGAACTAGATATGGTCCGTGTGTGTAGGTATCACAGTTCTTTTGTTCTGAGCTCTCTCACGTTTCACGCCCTATCAGAGACTCTAGAAAGCAAGAGCGTGCTTCTTGCTCTAAAGCAGAGTGTGTTTCATGGATGAGAACTGTGCTGTGTGTTTCCCTTCAGAAACGGAGTTAAATGCCAGGCTCTGTGTCTTCCTACAAGCGAGACTTCGTTTCAGGTAAACGCAGTCACTTTTCAGCTCAAACCAAGCTATATTGTACACGAAGCTCACACGTTTCTCGCTCTTAACTGAAACGCACTGGATGTTAGAGGGCCTGTGGTTTGTATCAGTTTCAGAAGCAGAGTTGAACTAGATATGGTCCGTGTGTGTAGGTATCACAGTTCTTTTGTTCTGAGCTCTCTCACGTTTCACGCCCTATCAGAGACTCTAGAAAGCAAGAGCGTGCTTCTTGCTCTAAAGCAGAGTGTGTTTCATGGATGAGAACTGTGCTGTGTGTTTCCCTTCAGAAACGGAGTTAAATGCCAGGCTCTGTGTCTTCCTATAAGCGAGACTTGGTTTCAGGTAAACGCAGTCCCTTTTCAGCTCAAACGAAGCTATATTGTACACGAAGCTCACACGTTTCTCGCTCTTAACTGAAACGCACTGGATGTTAGAGGGCCTGTGGTTTGTATCAGTTTCAGAAGCAGAGTTGAACTAGATATGGTCCGTGTGTGTAGGAATCACAGTTCTTTTGTTCTGAGCACTCTCACGTTTCACGCCCTATCAGAGACTCTAGAAAGCAAGAGCGTGCTTCTTGCTCTAAAGCAGAGTGTGTTTCATGGATGAGAACTGTGCTGTGTGTTTCCCTTCAGAAACGGAGTTAAATGCCAGGCTCTGTGTCTTCCTACAAGCGAGACTTGGTTTCAGGTAAACGCAGTCACTTTTCAGCTCAAACGAAGCTATATTGTACACGAAGCTCACACGTTTCTCGCTCTTAACTGAAACGCACTGGATGTGAGAGGGCCTGTGGTTTGTATCAGTTTCAGAAGTAGAGTTGAACTAGATATGGTCCGTGTGTGTAGGAATCACAGTTCTTTTGTTCTGAGCACTCTCACGTTTCACGCCCTATCAGAGACTCTAGAAAGCAAGAGCGTGCTTCTTGCTCTAAAGCAGAGTGTGTTTCATGGATGAGAACTGTGCTGTGTGTTTCCCTTCAGAAACGGAGTTAAATGCCAGGCTCTGTGTCTTCCTACAAGCGAGACTTCGTTTCAGGTAAACGCAGTCACTTTTCAGCTCAAACGAAGCTATATTGTACACGAAGCTCACACGTTTCTCGCTCTTAACTGAAACGCACTGGATGTTAGAGGGCCTGTGGTTTGAATCAGTTTCAGAAGCAGAGTTGAACTAGATATGGTCCGTGTGTGTAGGAATCACAGTTCTTTTGTTCTGAGCACTCTCACGTTTCCCGCCCTATCAGAGACTCTAGAAAGCAAGAGCGTGCTTTTTGCTCTAAAGCAGAGTGTGTTTCATGGATGAGAACTGTGCTGTGTGTTTCCCTTCAGAAACGGAGTTAAATGCCAGGCTCTGTGTCTTCCTACAAGCGAGACTTCGTTTCAGGTAAACGCAGTCACTTTTCAGCTCAAACCAAGCTATATTGTACACGAAGCTCACACGTTTCTCGCTCTTAACTGAAACGCACTGGATGTGAGAGGGCCTATGGTTTGTATCAGTTTCAGAAGCAGAGTTGAACTAGATATGGTCCGTGTGTGTAGGAATCAAAGTTCTTTTGTTCTGAGCACTCTCACGTTTCCCGCCCTATTAGAGACTCTAGAAAGCAAGAGCGTGCTTCTTGCTCTAAAGCAGAGTGTGTTTCATGGATGAGAACTGTGCTGTGTGTTTCCCTTCAGAAACGGAGTTAAATGCCAGGCTCTGTGTCTTCCTACAAGCGAGACTTCGTTTCAGGTAAACGCAGTCACTTTTCAGCTCAAACCAAGCTATATTGTACACGAAGCTCACACGTTTCTCGCTCTTAACTGAAACGCACTGGATGTTAGAGGGCCTGTGGTTTGTATCAGTTTCAGAAGCAGAGTTGAACTAGATATGGTCCGTGTGTGTAGGTATCACAGTTCTTTTGTTCTGAGCTCTCTCACGTTTCACGCCCTATCAGAGACTCTAGAAAGCAAGAGCGTGCTTCTTGCTCTAAAGCAGAGTGTGTTTCATGGATGAGAACTGTGCTGTGTGTTTCCCTTCAGAAACGGAGTTAAATGCCAGGCTCTGTGTCTTCCTATAAGCGAGACTTGGTTTCAGGTAAACGCAGTCACTTTTCAGCTCAAACGAAGCTATATTGTACACGAAGCTCACACGTTTCTCGCTCTTAACTGAAACGCACTGGATGTTAGAGGGCCTGTGGTTTGTATCAGTTTCAGAAGCAGAGTTGAACTAGATATGGTCCGTGTGTGTAGGAATCACAGTTCTTTTGTTCTGAGCACTCTCACGTTTCACGCCCTATCAGAGACTCTAGAAAGCAAGAGCGTGCTTCTTGCTCTAAAGCAGAGTGTGTTTCATGGATGAGAACTGTGCTGTGTGTTTCCCTTCAGAAACGGAGTTAAATGCCAGGCTCTGTGTCTTCCTACAAGCGAGACTTGGTTTCAGGTAAACGCAGTCACTTTTCAGCTCAAACGAAGCTATATTGTACACGAAGCTCACACGTTTCTCGCTCTTAACTGAAACGCACTGGATGTTAGAGGGCCTGTGGTTTGTATCAGTTTCAGAAGTAGAGTTGAACTAGATATGGTCCGTGTGTGTAGGAATCACAGTTCTTTTGTTCTGAGCACTCTCACGTTTCACGCCCTATCAGAGACTCTAGAAAGCAAGAGCGTGCTTCTTGCTCTAAAGCAGAGTGTGTTTCATGGATGAGAACTGTGCTGTGTGTTTCCCTTCAGAAACGGAGTTAAATGCCAGGCTCTGTGTCTTCCTACAAGCGAGACTTCGTTTCAGGTAAACGCAGTCACTTTTCAGCTCAAACGAAGCTATATTGTACACGAAGCTCACACGTTTCTCGCTCTTAACTGAAACGCACTGGATGTTAGAGGGCCTGTGGTTTGAATCAGTTTCAGAAGCAGAGTTGAACTAGATATGGTCCGTGTGTGTAGGAATCACAGTTCTTTTGTTCTGAGCACTCTCACGTTTCCCGCCCTATCAGAGACTCTAGAAAGCAAGAGCGTGCTTTTTGCTCTAAAGCAGAGTGTGTTTCATGGATGAGAACTGTGCTGTGTGTTTCCCTTCAGAAACGGAGTTAAATGCCAGGCTCTGTGTCTTCCTACAAGCGAGACTTCGTTTCAGGTAAACGCAGTCACTTTTCAGCTCAAACCAAGCTATATTGTACACGAAGCTCACACGTTTCTCGCTCTTAACTGAAACGCACTGGATGTGAGAGGGCCTATGGTTTGTATCAGTTTCAGAAGCAGAGTTGAACTAGATATGGTCCGTGTGTGTAGGAATCAAAGTTCTTTTGTTCTGAGCACTCTCACGTTTCCCGCCCTATTAGAGACTCTAGAAAGCAAGAGCGTGCTTCTTGCTCTAAAGCAGAGTGTGTTTCATGGTTGAGAACTGTGCTGTGTGTTTCCCTTCAGAAACGGAGTTAAATGCCAGGCTCTGTGTCTTCCTACAAGCGAGACTTCGTTTCAGGTAAACGCAGTCACTTTTCAGCTCAAACGAAGCTATATTGTACACGAAGCTCACACGTTTCTCGCTCTTAACTGAAACGCACTGGATGTTAGAGGGCCTGTGGTTTGTATCAGTTTCAGAAGCAGAGTTGAACTAGATATGGTCCGTGTGTGTAGGAATCACAGTTCTTTTGTTCTGAGCACTCTCACGTTTCCCGCCCTATTAGAGACTCTAGAAAGCAAGAGCGTGCTTCTTTCTCTAAAGCAGAGTGTGTTTCATGGATGAGAACTGTGCTGTGTGTTTCCCTTCAGAAACGGAGTTAAATGCCAGGCTCTGTGTCTTCCTACAAGCGAGACTTCGTTTCAGGTAAACACAGTCACTTTTCAGCTCAAACGAAGCTATATTGTACACGAAGCTCACACGTTTCTCGCTCTTAACTGAAACGCACTGGATGTTAGAGGGCCCGTGGTTTGTATCAGTTTCAGAAGCAGAGTTGAACTAGATATGGTCCGTGTGTGTAGGAATCACAGTTCTTTTGTTCTGAGCACTCTCACGTTTCCCGCCCTATTAGAGACTCTAGAAAGCAAGAGCGTGCTTCTTGCTCTAAAGCAGAGTGTGTTTCATGGATGAGAACTGTGCTGTGTGTTTCCCTTCAGAAACGGAGTTAAATGCCAGGCTCTGTGTCTTCCTACAAGCGAGACTTCGTTTCAGGTAAACGCAGTCACTTTTCAGCTCAAACCAAGCTATATTGTACACGAAGCTCACACGTTTCTCGCTCTTAACTGAAACGCACTGGATGTGAGAGGGCCCGTGGTTTGTATCAGTTTCAGAAGCAGAGTTGAACTAGATATGGTCCGTGTGTGTAGGTATCACAGTTCTTTTGTTCTGAGCTCTCTCACGTTTCACGCCCTCTCAGAGACTCTAGAAAGCAAGAGCGTGCTTCTTGCTCTAAAGCAGAGTGTGTTTCATGGATGAGAACTGTGCTGTGTGTTTCCCTTCAGAAACGGAGTTAAATGCCAGGCTCTGTGTCTTCCTACAAGCGAGACTTCGTTTCAGGTAAACGCAGTCACTTTTCAGCTCAAACCAAGCTATATTGTACACGAAGCTCACACGTTTCTCGCTCTTAACAAAAACGCACTGGATGTTAGAGGGCCTGTGGTTTGTATCAGTTTCAGAAGCAGAGTTGAACTAGATATGGTCCGTGTGTGTAGGTATCACAGTTCTTTTGTTCTGAGCTCTCTCACGTTTCACGCCCTATCAGAGACTCTAGAAAGCAAGAGCGTGCTTCTTGCTCTAAAGCAGAGTGTGTTTCATGGATGAGAACTGTGCTGTGTGTTTCCCTTCAGAAACGGAGTTAAATGCCAGGCTCTGTGTCTTCCTATAAGCGAGACTTGGTTTCAGGTAAACGCAGTCATTTTTCAGCTCAAACGAAGCTATATTGTACACGAAGCTCACACGTTTCTCGCTCTTAACTGAAACGCACTGGATGTTAGAGGGCCTGTGGTTTGTATCAGTTTCAGAAGCAGAGTTGAACTAGATATGGTCCGTGTGTGTAGGAATCACAGTTCTTTTGTTCTGAGCACTCTCACCTTTCCCGCCCTATTAGAGACTCTAGAAAGCAAGAGCGTGCTTCTTGCTCTAAAGCAGAGTGTGTTTCATGGATGAGAACTGTGCTGTGTGTTTCCCTTCAGAAACGGAGTTAAATGCCAGGCTCTGTGTCTTCCTACAAGCGAGACTTCGTTTCAGGTAAACGCAGTCACTTTTCAGCTCAAACCAAGCTATATTGTACACGAAGCTCACACGTTTCTCGCTCTTAACTGAAACGCACTGGATGTTAGAGGGCCTGTGGTTTGTATCAGTTTCAGAAGCAGAGTTGAACTAGATATGGTCCGTGTGTGTAGGAATCACAGTTCTTTTGTTCTGAGCACTCTCACGTTTCCCGCCCTATTAGAGACTCTAGAAAGCAAGAGCGTGCTTCTTGCTCTAAAGCAGAGTGTGTTTCATGGATGAGAACTGTGCTGTGTGTTTCCCTTCAGAAACGGAGTTAAATGCCAGGCTCTGTGTCTTCCTACAAGCGAGACTTCGTTTCAGGTAAACGCAGTCACTTTTCAGCTCAAACCAAGCTATATTGTACACGAAGCTCACACGTTTCTCGCTCTTAACTGAAACGCACTGGATGTTAGAGGGCCCGTGGTTTGTATCAGTTTCAGAAGCAGAGTTGAACTAGATATGGTCCGTGTGTGTAGGAATCACAGTTCTTTTGTTCTGAGCACTCTCACGTTTCCCGCCATATTAGAGACTCTAGAAAGCAAGAGCGTGCTTCTTGCTCTAAAGCAGAGTGTGTTTCATGGATGAGAACTGTGCTGTGTGTTTCCCTTCAGAAACGGAGTTAAATGCCAGGCTCTGTGTCTTCCTACAAGCGAGACTTCGTTTCAGGTAAACGCAGTCACTTTTCAGCTCAAACCAAGCTATATTGTACACGAAGCTCACACGTTTCTCGCTCTTAACTGAAACGCACTGGATGTGAGAGGGCCCGTGGTTTGTATCAGTTTCAGAAGCAGAGTTGAACTAGATATGGTCCGTGTGTGTAGGTATCACAGTTCTTTTGTTCTGAGCTCTCTCACGTTTCACGCCCTATCAGAGACTCTAGAAAGCAAGAGCGTGCTTCTTGCTCTAAAGCAGAGTGTGTTTCATGGATGAGAACTGTGCTGTGTGTTTCCCTTCAGAAACGGAGTTAAATGCCAGGCTCTGTGTCTTCCTACAAGCGAGACTTCGTTTCAGGTAAACGCAGTCACTTTTCAGCTCAAACCAAGCTATATTGTACACGAAGCTCACACGTTTCTCGCTCTTAACAAAAACGCACTGGATGTTAGAGGGCCCGTGGTTTGTATCAGTTTCAGAAGCAGAGTTGAACTAGATATGGTCCGTGTGTGTAGGTATCACAGTTCTTTTGTTCTGAGCTCTCTCACGTTTCACGCCCTATCAGAGACTCTAGAAAGCAAGAGCGTGCTTCTTGCTCTAAAGCAGAATGTGTTTCATGGATGAGAACTGTGCTGTGTGTTTCCCTTCAGAAACGGAGTTAAATGCCAGGCTCTGTGTCTTCCTATAAGCGAGACTTGGTTTCAGGTAAACGCAGTCACTTTTCAGCTCAAACGAAGCTATATTGTACACGAAGCTCACACGTTTCTCGCTCTTAACTGAAACGCACTGGATGTTAGAGGGCCTGTGGTTTGTATCAGTTTCAGAAGCAGAGTTGAACTAGATATGGTCCGTGTGTGTAGGAATCACAGTTCTTTTGTTCTGAGCACTCTCACGTTTCCCGCCCTATTAGAGACTCTAGAAAGCAAGAGCGTGCTTCTTTCTCTAAAGCAGAGTGTGTTTCATGGATGAGAACTGTGCTGTGTGTTTCCCTTCAGAAACGGAGTTAAATGCCAGGCTCTGTGTCTTCCTACAAGCGAGACTTCGTTTCAGGTAAACACAGTCACTTTTCAGCTCAAACGAAGCTATATTGTACACGAAGCTCACACGTTTCTCGCTCTTAACTGAAACGCACTGGATGTTAGAGGGCCCGTGGTTTGTATCAGTTTCAGAAGCAGAGTTGAACTAGATATGGTCCGTGTGTGTAGGAATCACAGTTCTTTTGTTCTGAGCACTCTCACGTTTCCCGCCCTATTAGAGACTCTAGAAAGCAAGAGCGTGCTTCTTGCTCTAAAGCAGAGTGTGTTTCATGGATGAGAACTGTGCTGTGTGTTTCCCTTCAGAAACGGAGTTAAATGCCAGGCTCTGTGTCTTCCTACAAGCGAGACTTCGTTTCAGGTAAACGCAGTCACTTTTCAGCTCAAACCAAGCTATATTGTACACGAAGCTCACACGTTTCTCGCTCTTAACTGAAACGCACTGGATGTGAGAGGGCCCGTGGTTTGTATCAGTTTCAGAAGCAGAGTTGAACTAGATATGGTCCGTGTGTGTAGGTATCACAGTTCTTTTGTTCTGAGCTCTCTCACGTTTCACGCCCTATCAGAGACTCTAGAAAGCAAGAGCGTGCTTCTTGCTCTAAAGCAGAGTGTGTTTCATGGATGAGAACTGTGCTGTGTGTTTCCCTTCAGAAACGGAGTTAAATGCCAGGCTCTGTGTCTTCCTACAAGCGAGACTTCGTTTCAGGTAAACGCAGTCACTTTTCAGCTCAAACCAAGCTATATTGTACACGAAGCTCACACGTTTCTCGCTCTTAACAAAAACGCACTGGATGTTAGAGGGCCCGTGGTTTGTATCAGTTTCAGAAGCAGAGTTGAACTAGATATGGTCCGTGTGTGTAGGTATCACAGTTCTTTTGTTCTGAGCTCTCTCACGTTTCACGCCCTATCAGAGACTCTAGAAAGCAAGAGCGTGCTTCTTGCTCTAAAGCAGAATGTGTTTCATGGATGAGAACTGTGCTGTGTGTTTCCCTTCAGAAACGGAGTTAAATGCCAGGCTCTGTGTCTTCCTATAAGCGAGACTTGGTTTCAGGTAAACGCAGTCACTTTTCAGCTCAAACGAAGCTATATTGTACACGAAGCTCACACGTTTCTCGCTCTTAACTGAAACGCACTGGATGTTAGAGGGCCTGTGGTTTGTATCAGTTTCAGAAGCAGAGTTGAACTAGATATGGTCCGTGTGTGTAGGAATCACAGTTCTTTTGTTCTGAGCACTCTCACCTTTCCCGCCCTATTAGAGACTCTAGAAAGCAAGAGCGTGCTTCTTGCTCTAAAGCAGAGTGTGTTTCATGGATGAGAACTGTGCTGTGTGTTTCCCTTCAGAAACGGAGTTAAATGCCAGGCTCTGTGTCTTCCTACAAGCGAGACTTCGTTTCAGGTAAACGCAGTCACTTTTCAGCTCAAACCAAGCTATATTGTACACGAAGCTCACACGTTTCTCGCTCTTAACTGAAACGCACTGGATGTTAGAGGGCCTGTGGTTTGTATCAGTTTCAGAAGCAGAGTTGAACTAGATATGGTCCGTGTGTGTAGGAATCACAGTTCTTTTGTTCTGAGCACTCTCACGTTTCCCGCCCTATTAGAGACTCTAGAAAGCAAGAGCGTGCTTCTTGCTCTAAAGCAGAGTGTGTTTCATGGATGAGAACTGTGCTGTGTGTTTCCCTTCAGAAACGGAGTTAAATGCCAGGCTCTGTGTCTTCCTACAAGCGAGACTTCGTTTCAGGTAAACGCAGTCACTTTTCAGCTCAAACCAAGCTATATTGTACACGAAGCTCACACGTTTCTCGCTCTTAACTGAAACGCACTGGATGTTAGAGGGCCCGTGGTTTGTATCAGTTTCAGAAGCAGAGTTGAACTAGATATGGTCCGTGTGTGTAGGAATCACAGTTCTTTTGTTCTGAGCACTCTCACCTTTCCCGCCCTATTAGAGACTCTAGAAAGCAAGAGCGTGCTTCTTGCTCTAAAGCAGAGTGTGTTTCATGGATGAGAACTGTGCTGTGTGTTTCCCTTCAGAAACGGAGTTAAATGCCAGGCTCTGTGTCTTCCTATAAGCGAGACTTCGTTTCAGGTAAACGCAGTCACTTTTCAGCTCAAACGAAGCTATATTGTACACGAAGCTCACACGTTTCTCGCTCTTAACTGAAACGCACTGGATGTTAGAGGGCCTGTGGTTTGTATCAGTTTCAGAAGCAGAGTTGAACTAGATATGGTCCGTGTGTGTAGGAATCACAGTTCTTTTGTTCTGAGCACTCTCACGTTTCACGCCCTATCAGAGACTCTAGAAAGCAAGAGCGTGCTTCTTGCTCTAAAGCAGAGTGTGTTTCATGGATGAGAACTGTGCTGTGTGTTTCCCTTCAGAAACGGAGTTAAATGCCAGGCTCTGTGTCTTCCTACAAGCGAGACTTGGTTTCAGGTAAACGCAGTCACTTTTCAGCTCAAACGAAGCTATATTGTACACGAAGCTCACACGTTTCTCGCTCTTAACTGAAACGCACTGGATGTTAGAGGGCCTGTGGTTTGTATCAGTTTCAGAAGCAGAGTTGAACTAGATATGGTCCGTGTGTGTAGGAATCACAGTTCTTTTGTTCTGAGCACTCTCACGTTTCCCGCCCTATTAGAGACTCTAGAAAGCAAGAGCGTGCTTCTTGCTCTAAAGCAGAGTGTGTTTCATGGATGAGAACTGTGCTGTGTGTTTCCCTTCAGAAACGGAGTTAAATGTCAGGCTCTGTGTCTTCCTACAAGCGAGACTTCGTTTCAGGTAAACGCAGTCACTTTTCAGCTCAAACGAAGCTATATTGTACACGAAGCTCACACGTTTCTCGCTCTTAACTGAAACGCACTGGATGTTAGAGGGCCTGTGGTTTGAATCAGTTTCAGAAGCAGAGTTGAACTAGATATGGTCCGTGTGTGTAGGAATCACAGTTCTTTTGTTCTGAGCACTCTCACGTTTCCCGCCCTATCAGAGACTCTAGAAAGCAAGAGCGTGCTTTTTGCTCTAAAGCAGAGTGTGTTTCATGGATGAGAACTGTGCTGTGTGTTTCCCTTCAGAAACGGAGTTAAATGCCAGGCTCTGTGTCTTCCTACAAGCGAGACTTCGTTTCAGGTAAACGCAGTCACTTTTCAGCTCAAACGAAGCTATATTGTACACGAAGCTCACACGTTTCTCGCTCTTAACTGAAACGCACTGCATGTTAGAGGGCCCGTGGTTTGTATCAGTTTCAGAAGCAGAGTTGAACTAGATATGGTCCGTGTGTGTAGGAATCACAGTTCTTTTGTTCTGAGCACTCTCACGTTTCCCGCCCTATCAGAGACTCTAGAAAGCAAGAGCGTGCTTCTTGCTCTAAAGCAGAGTGTGTTTCATGGATGAGAACTGTGCTGTGTGTTTCCCTTCAGAAACGGAGTTAAATGCCAGGCTCTGTGTCTTCCTACAAGCGAGACTTCGTTTCAGGTAAACGCAGTCACTTTTCAGCTCAAACCAAGCTATATTGTACACAAAGCTCACACGTTTCTCGCTCTTAACTGAAACGCACTGGATGTGAGAGGGCCTGTGGTTTGTATCAGTTTCAGAAGCAGAGTTGAACTAGATATGGTCCGTGTGTGTAGGAATCACAGTTCTTTTGTTCTGAGCACTCTCACGTTTCCCGCCCTATTAGAGACTCTAGAAAGCAAGAGCGTGCTTCTTGCTCTAAAGCAGAGTGTGTTTCATGGATGAGAACTGTGCTGTGTGTTTCCCTTCAGAAACGGAGTTAAATGCCAGGCTCTGTGTCTTCCTACAAGCGAGACTTCGTTTCAGGTAAACGCAGTCACTTTTCAGCTCAAACCAAGCTATATTGTACACGAAGCTCACACGTTTCTCGCTCTTAACTGAAACGCACTGGATGTTAGAGGGCCCGTGGTTTGTATCAGTTTCAGAAGCAGAGTTGAACTAGATATGGTCCGTGTGTGTAGGTATCACAGTTCTTTTGTTCTGAGCTCTCTCACGTTTCACGCCCTATCAGAGACTCTAGAAAGCAAGAGCGTGCTTCTTGCTCTAAAGCAGAGTGTGTTTCATGGATGAGAACTGTGCTGTGTGTTTCCCTTCAGAAACGGAGTTAAATGCCAGGCTCTGTGTCTTCCTACAAGCGAGACTTCGTTTCAGGTAAACGCAGTCACTTTTCAGCTCAAACCAAGCTATATTGTACACGAAGCTCACACGTTTCTCGCTCTTAACTGAAACGCACTGGATGTTAGAGGGCCTGTGGTTTGTATCAGTTTCAGAAGCAGAGTTGAACTAGATATGGTCCGTGTGTGTAGGTTTCACAGTTCTTTTGTTCTGAGCTCTCTCACGTTTCACGCCCTATCAGAGACTCTAGAAAGCAAGAGCGTGCTTCTTGCTCTAAAGCAGAGTGTGTTTCATGGATGAGAACTGTGCTGTGTGTTTCCCTTCAGAAACGGAGTTAAATGCCAGGCTCTGTGTCTTCCTATAAGCGAGACTTGGTTTCAGGTAAACGCAGTCACTTTTCAGCTCAAACGAAGCTATATTGTACACGAAGCTCACACGTTTCTCGCTCTTAACTGAAACGCACTGGATGTTAGAGGGCCTGTGGTTTGTATCAGTTTCAGAAGTAGAGTTGAACTAGATATGGTCCGTGTGTGTAGGAATCACAGTTCTTTTGTTCTGAGCACTCTCACGTTTCACGCCCTATCAGAGACTCTAGAAAGCAAGAGCGTGCTTCTTGCTCTAAAGCAGAGTGTGTTTCATGGATGAGAACTGTGCTGTGTGTTTCCCTTCAGAAACGGAGTTAAATGCCAGGCTCTGTGTCTTCCTACAAGCGAGACTTCGTTTCAGGTAAACGCAGTCACTTTTCAGCTCAAACGAAGCTATATTGTACACGAAGCTCACACGTTTCTCGCTCTTAACTGAAACGCACTGCATGTTAGAGGGCCCGTGGTTTGTATCAGTTTCAGAAGCAGAGTTGAACTAGATATGGTCCGTGTGTGTAGGAATCACAGTTCTTTTGTTCTGAGCACTCTCACGTTTCCCGCCCTATCAGAGACTCTAGAAAGCAAGAGCGTGCTTTTTGCTCTAAAGCAGAGTGTGTTTCATGGATGAGAACTGTGCTGTGTGTTTCCCTTCAGAAACGGAGTTAAATGCCAGGCTCTGTGTCTTCCTACAAGCGAGACTTCGTTTCAGGTAAACGCAGTCACTTTTCAGCTCAAACCAAGCTATATTGTACACGAAGCTCACACTTTTCTCGCTCTTAACTGAAACGCACTGGATGTGAGAGGGCCTATGGTTTGTATCAGTTTCAGAAGCAGAGTTGAACTAGATATGGTCCGTGTGTGTAGGAATCACAGTTCTTTTGTTCTGAGCACTCTCACGTTTCCCGCCCTATTAGAGACTCTAGAAAGCAAGAGCGTGCTTCTTGCTCTAAAGCAGAGTGTGTTTCATGGTTGAGAACTGTGCTGTGTGTTTCCCTTCAGAAACGGAGTTAAATGCCAGGCTCTGTGTCTTCCTACAAGCGAGACTTCGTTTCAGGTAAACGCAGTCACTTTTCAGCTCAAACCAAGCTATATTGTACACGAAGCTCACACGTTTCTCGCTCTTAACTGAAACGCACTGGATGTTAGAGGGCCTGTGGTTTGTATCAGTTTCAGAAGCAGAGTTGAACTAGATATGGTCCGTGTGTGTAGGAATCACAGTTCTTTTGTTCTGAGCACTCTCACGTTTCCCGCCCTATTAGAGACTCTAGAAAGCAAGAGCGTGTTTCTTGCTCTAAAGCAGAGTGTGTTTCATGGATGAGAACTGTGCTGTGTGTTTCCCTTCAGAAACGGAGTTAAATGCCAGGCTCTGTGTCTTCCTACAAGCGAGACTTCGTTTCAGGTAAACACAGTCACTTTTCAGCTCAAACGAAGCTATATTGTACAGGAAGCTCACACGTTTCTCGCTCTTAACTGAAACGCACTGGATGTTAGAGGGCCCGTGGTTTGTATCAGTTTCAGAAGCAGAGTTGAACTAGATATGGTCCGTGTGTGTAGGAATCACAGTTCTTTTGTTCTGAGCACTCTCACGTTTCCCGCCCTATTAGAGACTCTAGAAAGCAAGAGCGTGCTTCTTGCTCTAAAGCAGAGTGTGTTTCATGGATGAGAACTGTGCTGTGTGTTTCCCTTCAGAAACGGAGTTAAATGCCAGGCTCTGTGTCTTCCTACAAGTGAGACTTCGTTTCAGGTAAACGCAGTCACTTTTCAGCTCAAACCAAGCTATATTGTACACGAAGCTCACACGTTTCTCGCTCTTAACTGAAACGCACTGGATGTGAGAGGGCCCGTGGTTTGTATCAGTTTCAGAAGCAGAGTTGAACTAGATATGGTCCGTGTGTGTAGGTATCACAGTTCTTTTGTTCTGAGCTCTCTCACGTTTCCCGCCCTATCAGAGACTCTAGAAAGCAAGAGCGTGCTTCTTGCTCTAAAGCAGAGTGTGTTTCATGGATGAGAACTGTGCTGTGTGTTTCCCTTCAGAAACGGAGTTAAATGCCAGGCTCTGTGTCTTCCTACAAGCGAGACTTCGTTTCAGGTAAACGCAGTCACTTTTCAGCTCAAACCAAGCTATATTGTACACGAAGCTCACACGTTTCTCGCTCTTAACTGAAACGCACTGGATGTTAGAGGGCCCGTGGTTTGTATCAGTTTCAGAAGCAGAGTTGAACTAGATATGGTCCGTGTGTGTAGGAATCACAGTTCTTTTGTTCTGAGCACTCTCACGTTTCCCGCCCTATCAGAGACTCTAGAAAGCAAGAGCGTGCTTCTTGCTCTAAAGCAGAGTGTGTTTCATGGATGAGAACTGTGCTGTGTGTTTCCCTTCAGAAACGGAGTTAAATGCCAGGCTCTGTGTCTTCCTACAAGCGAGACTTCGTTTCAGGTAAACGCAGTCACTTTTCAGCTCAAACCAAGCTATATTGTACACGAAGCTCACACGTTTCTCGCTCTTAACTGAAACGCACTGGATGTTAGAGGGCCTGTGGTTTGTATCAGTTTCAGAAGCAGAGTTGAACTAGATATGGTCCGTGTGTGTAGGAATCACAGTTCTTTTGTTCTGAGCACTCTCACGTTTCCCGCCCTATTAGAGACTCTAGAAAGCAAGAGCGTGCTTCTTGCTCTAAAGCAGAGTGTGTTTCATGGATGAGAACTGTGCTGTGTGTTTCCCTTCAGAAACGGAGTTAAATGCCAGGCTCTGTGTCTTCCTACAAGCGAGACTTCGTTTCAGGTAAACGCAGTCACTTTTCAGCTCAAACCAAGCTATATTGTACACGAAGCTCACACGTTTCTCGCTCTTAACTGAAACGCACTGGATGTTAGAGGGCCCGTGGTTTGTATCAGTTTCAGAAGCAGAGTTGAACTAGATATGGTCCGTGTGTGTAGGAATCACAGTTCTTTTGTTCTGAGCACTCTCACGTTTCCCGCCCTATTAGAGACTCTAGAAAGCAAGAGCGTGCTTCTTGCTCTAAAGCAGAGTGTGTTTCATGGATGAGAACTGTGCTGTGTGTTTCCCTTCAGAAACGGAGTTAAATGCCATGCTCTGTGTCTTCCTACAAGCGAGACTTCGTTTCAGGTAAACGCAGTCACTTTTCAGCTCAAACGAAGCTATATTGTACATGAAGCTCACACGTTTCTCGCTCTTAACTGAAACGCACTGGGTGTTAGAGGGCCCGTGGTTTGTATCAGTTTCAGAAGCAGAGTTGAACTAGATATGGTCCGTGTGTGTAGGAATCACAGTTCTTTTGTTCTGAGCACTCTCACGTTTCCCGCCCTATCAGAGACTCTAGAAAGCAAGAGCGTGCTTCTTGCTCTAAAGCAGAGTGTGTTTCATGGATGAGAACTGTGCTGTGTGTTTCCCTTCAGAAACGGAGTTAAATGCCAGGCTCTGTGTCTTCCTACAAGCGAGACTTCGTTTCAGGTAAACGCAGTCACTTTTCAGCTCAAACGAAGCTATATTGTACACGAAGCTCACACGTTTCTCGCTCTTAACTGAAACGCACTGGATGTTAGAGGGCCTGTGGTTTGAATCAGTTTCAGAAGCAGAGTTGAACTAGATATGGTCCGTGTGTGTAGGAATCACAGTTCTTTTGTTCTGAGCACTCTCACGTTTCCCGCCCTATCAGAGACTCTAGAAAGCAAGATCGTGCTTTTTGCTCTAAAGCAGAGTGTGTTTCATGGATGAGAACTGTGCTGTGTGTTTCCCTTCAGAAACGGAGTTAAATGCCAGGCTCTGTGTCTTCCTACAAGCGAGACTTCGTTTCAGGTAAACGCAGTCACTTTTCAGCTCAAACCAAGCTATATTGTACACGAAGCTCACACGTTTCTCGCTCTTAACTGAAACGCACTGGATGTGAGAGGGCCTATGGTTTGTATCAGTTTCAGAAGCAGAGATGAACTAGATATGGTCCGTGTGTGTAGGAATCAAAGTTCTTTTGTTCTGAGCACTCTCACGTTTCCCGCCCTATTAGAGACTCTAGAAAGCAAGAGCGTGCTTCTTGCTCTAAAGCAGAGTGTGTTTCATGGATGAGAACTGTGCTGTGTGTTTCCCTTCAGAAACGGAGTTAAATGCCATGCTCTGTGTCTTCCTACAAGCGAGACTTCGTTTCAGGTAAACGCAGTCACTTTTCAGCTCAAACGAAGCTATATTGTACACGAAGCTCACACGTTTCTCGCTCTTAACAGAAACGCACTGGATGTTAGAGGGCCCGTGGTTTGTATCAGTTTCAGAAGCAGAGTTGAACTAGATATGGTCCGTGTGTGTAGGAATCACAGTTCTTTTGTTCTGAGCACTCTCACGTTTCCCGCCCTATCAGAGACTCTAGAAAGCAAGAGCGTGCTTCTTGCTCTAAAGCAGAGTGTGTTTCATGGATGAGAACTGTGCTGTGTGTTTCCCTTCAGAAACGGAGTTAAATGCCAGGCTCTGTGTCTTCCTACAAGCGAGACTTCGTTTCAGGTAAACGCAGTCACTTTTCAGCTCAAACCAAGCTATATTGTACACGAAGCTCACACGTTTCTCGCTCTTAACTGAAACGCACTGGATGTGAGAGGGCCTGTGGTTTGTATCAGTTTCAGAAGCAGAGTTGAACTAGATATGGTCCGTGTGTGTAGGAATCACAGTTCTTTTGTTCTGAGCACTCTCACGTTTCCCGCCCTATTAGAGACTCTAGAAAGCAAGAGCGTGCTTCTTGCTCTAAAGCAGAGTGTGTTTCATGGATGAGAACTGTGCTGTGTGTTTCCCTTCAGAAACGGAGTTAAATGCCAGGCTCTGTGTCTTCCTACAAGCGAGACTTCGTTTCAGGTAAACGCAGTCACTTTTCAGCTCAAACCAAGCTATATTGTACACGAAGCTCACACGTTTCTCGCTCTTAACTGAAACGCACTGGATGTTAGAGGGCCCGTGGTTTGTATCAGTTTCAGAAGCAGAGTTGAACTAGATATGGTCCGTGTGTGTAGGTATCACAGTTCTTTTGTTCTGAGCTCTCTCACGTTTCACGCCCTATCAGAGACTCTAGAAAGCAAGAGCGTGCTTCTTGCTCTAAAGCAGAGTGTGTTTCATGGATGAGAACTGTGCTGTGTGTTTCCCTTCAGAAACGGAGTTAAATGCCAGGCTCTGTGTCTTCCTACAAGCGAGACTTCGTTTCAGGTAAACGCAGTCACTTTTCAGCTCAAACCAAGCTATATTGTACACGAAGCTCACACGTTTCTCGCTCTTAACTGAAACGCACTGGATGTTAGAGGGCCTGTGGTTTGTATCAGTTTCAGAAGCAGAGTTGAACTAGATATGGTCCGTGTGTGTAGGTATCACAGTTCTTTTGTTCTGAGCTCTCTCACGTTTCACGCCCTATCAGAGACTCTAGAAAGCAAGTGCGTGCTTCTTGCTCTAAAGCAGAGTGTGTTTCATGGATGAGAACTGTGCTGTGTGTTTCCCTTCAGAAACGGAGTTAAATGCCAGGCTCTGTGTCTTCCTACAAGCGAGACTTGGTTTCAGGTAAACGCAGTCACTTTTCAGCTCAAACCAAGCTATATTGTACACGAAGCTCACACGTTTCTCGCTCTTAACTGAAACGCACTGGATGTTAGAGGGCCTGTGGTTTGTATCAGTTTCAGAAGCAGAGTTGAACTAGATATGGTCCGTGTGTGTAGGTATCACAGTTCTTTTGTTCTGAGCTCTCTCACGTTTCACGCCCTATCAGAGACTCTAGAAAGCAAGAGCGTGCTTCTTGCTCTAAAGCAGAGTGTGTTTCATGGATGAGAACTGTGCTGTGTGTTTCCCTTCAGAAACGGAGTTAAATGCCAGGCTCTGTGTCTTCCTATAAGCGAGACTTGGTTTCAGGTAAACGCAGTCACTTTTCAGCTCAAACGAAGCTATATTGTACACGAAGCTCACACGTTTCTCGCTCTTAACTGAAACGCACTGGATGTTAGAGGGCCTGTGGTTTGTATCAGTTTCAGAAGCAGAGTTGAACTAGATATGGTCCGTGTGTGTAGGAATCACAGTTCTTTTGTTCTGAGCACTCTCACGTTTCACGCCCTATCAGAGACTCTAGAAAGCAAGAGCGTGCTTCTTGCTCTAAAGCAGAGTGTGTTTCATGGATGAGAACTGTGCTGTGTGTTTCCCTTCAGAAACGGAGTTAAATGCCAGGCTCTGTGTCTTCCTACAAGCGAGACTTCGTTTCAGGTAAACGCAGTCACTTTTCAGCTCAAACGAAGCTATATTGTACACGAAGCTCACACGTTTCTCGCTCTTAACTGAAACGCACTGGATGTTAGAGGGCCTGTGGTTTGAATCAGTTTCAGAAGCAGAGTTGAACTAGATATGGTCCATGTGTGTAGGAATCACAGTTCTTTTGTTCTGAGCACTCTCACGTTTCCCGCCCTATCAGAGACTCTAGAAAGCAAGAGCGTGCTTTTTGCTCTAAAGCAGAGTGTGTTTCATGGATGAGAACTGTGCTGTGTGTTTCCCTTCAGAAACGGAGTTAAATGCCAGGCTCTGTGTCTTCCTACAAGCGAGACTTCGTTTCAGGTAAACGCAGTCACTTTTCAGCTCAAACCAAGCTATATTGTACACGAAGCTCACACGTTTCTCGCTCTTAACTGAAACGCACTGGATGTGAGAGGGCCTATGGTTTGTATCAGTTTCAGAAGCAGAGTTGAACTAGATATGGTCCGTGTGTGTAGGAATCAAAGTTCTTTTGTTCTGAGCACTCTCACGTTTCCCGCCCTATTAGAGACTCTAGAAAGCAAGAGCGTGCTTCTTGCTCTAAAGCAGAGTGTGTTTCATGGATGAGAACTGTGCTGTGTGTTTCCCTTCAGAAACGGAGTTAAATGCCATGCTCTGTGTCTTCCTACAAGCGAGACTTCGTTTCAGGTAAACGCAGTCACTTTTCAGCTCAAACGAAGCTATATTGTACACGAAGCTCACACGTTTCTCGCTCTTAACTGAAACGCACTGCATGTTAGAGGGCCCGTGGTTTGTATCAGTTTCAGAAGCAGAGTTGAACTAGATATGGTCCGTGTGTGTAGGAATCACAGTTCTTTTGTTCTGAGCACTCTCACGTTTCCCGACCTATCAGAGACTCTAGAAAGCAAGAGCGTGCTTCTTGCTCTAAAGCAGAGTGTGTTTCATGGATGAGAACTGTGCTGTGTGTTTCCCTTCAGAAACGGAGTTAAATGCCAGGCTCTGTGTCTTCCTACAAGCGAGACTTCGTTTCAGGTAAACGCAGTCACTTTTCAGCTCAAACCAAGCTATATTGTACACAAAGCTCACACGTTTCTCGCTCTTAACTGAAACGCACTGGATGTGAGAGGGCCTGTGGTTTGTATCAGTTTCAGAAGCAGAGTTGAACTAGATATGGTCCGTGTGTGTAGGAATCACAGTTCTTTTGTTCTGAGCACTCTCACGTTTCCCGCCCTATTAGAGACTCTAGAAAGCAAGAGCGTGCTTCTTGCTCTAAAGCAGAGTGTGTTTCATGGATGAGAACTGTGCTGTGTGTTTCCCTTCAGAAACGGAGTTAAATGCCAGGCTCTGTGTCTTCCTACAAGCGAGACTTCGTTTCAGGTAAACGCAGTCACTTTTCAGCTCAAACCAAGCTATATTGTACACGAAGCTCACACGTTTCTCGCTCTTAACTGAAACGCACTGGATGTTAGAGGGCCCGTGGTTTGTATCAGTTTCAGAAGCAGAGTTGAACTAGATATGGTCCGTGTGTGTAGGTATCACAGTTCTTTTGTTCTGAGCTCTCTCACGTTTCACGCCCTATCAGAGACTCTAGAAAGCAAGAGCGTGCTTCTTGCTCTAAAGCAGAGTGTGTTTCATGGATGAGAACTGTGCTGTGTGTTTCCCTTCAGAAACGGAGTTAAATGCCAGGCTCTGTGTCTTCCTACAAGCGAGACTTCGTTTCAGGTAAACGCAGTCACTTTTCAGCTCAAACCAAGCTATATTGTACACGAAGCTCACACGTTTCTCGCTCTTAACTGAAACGCACTGGATGTTAGAGGGCCTGTGGTTTGTATCAGTTTCAGAAGCAGAGTTGAACTAGATATGGTCCGTGTGTGTAGGTATCACAGTTCTTTTGTTCTGTGCCCTCTCACGTTTCACGCCCTATCAGAGACTCTAGAAAGCAAGTGCGTGCTTCTTGCTCTAAAGCAGAGTGTGTTTCATGGATGAGAACTGTGCTGTGTGTTTCCCTTCAGAAACGGAGTTAAATGCCAGGCTCTGTGTCTTCCTATAAGCGAGACTTGGTTTCAGGTAAACGCAGTCACTTTTCAGCTCAAACGAAGCTATATTGTACACGAAGCTCACACGTTTCTCGCTCTTAACTGAAACGCACTGGATGTTAGAGGGCCTGTGGTTTGTATCAGTTTCAGAAGCAGAGTTGAACTAGATATGGTCCGTGTGTGTAGGTATCACAGTTCTTTTGTTCTGAGCTCTTTCACGTTTCACGCCCTATCAGAGACTCTAGAAAGCAAGAGCGTGCTTCTTGCTCTAAAGCAGAGTGTGTTTCATGGATGAGAACTGTGCTGTGTGTTTCCCTTCAGAAACGGAGTTAAATGCCAGGCTCTGTGTCTTCCTATAAGCGAGACTTGGTTTCAGGTAAACGCAGTCACTTTTCAGCTCAAACGAAGCTATATTGTACACGAAGCTCACACGTTTCTCGCTCTTAACTGAAACGCACTGGATGTTAGAGGGCCTGTGGTTTGTATCAGTTTCAGAAGCAGAGTTGAACTAGATATGGTCCGTGTGTGTAGGAATCACAGTTCTTTTGTTCTGAGCACTCTCACGTTTCACGCCCTATCAGAGACTCTAGAAAGCAAGAGCGTGCTTCTTGCTCTAAAGCAGAGTGTGTTTCATGGATGAGAACTGTGCTGTGTGTTTCCCTTCAGAAACGGAGTTAAATGCCAGGCTCTGTGTCTTCCTACAAGCGAGACTTCGTTTCAGGTAAACGCAGTCACTTTTCAGCTCAAACGAAGCTATATTGTACACGAAGCTCACACGTTTCTCGCTCTTAACTGAAACGCACTGGATGTTAGAGGGCCTGTGGTTTGTATCAGTTTCAGAAGCAGAGTTGAACTAGATATGGTCCGTGTGTGTAGGAATCACAGTTCTTTTGTTCTGAGCACTCTCACGTTTCCCGCCCTATTAGAGACTCTAGAAAGCAAGAGCGTGCTTCTTGCTCTAAAGCAGAGTGTGTTTCATGGATGAGAACTGTGCTGTGTGTTTCCCTTCAGAAACGGAGTTAAATGCCAGGCTCTGTGTCTTCCTACAAGCGAGACTTCGTTTCAGGTAAACGCAGTCACTTTTCAGCTCAAACGAAGCTATATTGTACACGAAGCTCACACGTTTCTCGCTCTTAACTGAAACGCACTGCATGTTAGAGGGCCCGTGGTTTGTATCAGTTTCAGAAGCAGAGTTGAACTAGATATGGTCCGTGTGTGTAGGAATCACAGTTCTTTTGTTCTGAGCACTCTCACGTTTCCCGCCCTATCAGAGACTCTAGAAAGCAAGAGCGTGCTTCTTGCTCTAAAGCAGAGTGTGTTTCATGGATGAGAACTGTGCTGTGTGTTTCCCTTCAGAAACGGAGTTAAATGCCAGGCTCTGTGTCTTCCTACAAGCGAGACTTCGTTTCAGGTAAACGCAGTCACTTTTCAGCTCAAACCAAGCTATATTGTACACAAAGCTCACACGTTTCTCGCTCTTAACTGAAACGCACTGGATGTGAGAGGGCCTGTGGTTTGTATCAGTTTCAGAAGCAGAGTTGAACTAGATATGGTCCGTGTGTGTAGGAATCACAGTTCTTTTGTTCTGAGCACTCTCACCTTTCCTGCCCTATGAGAGACTCTAGAAAGCAAGAGCGTGCTTCTTGCTCTAAAGCAGAGTGTGTTTCATGGATGAGAACTGTGCTGTGTGTTTCCCTTCAGAAACGGAGTTAAATGCCAGGCTAGGTGTCTTCCTACAAGCGAGACTTCGTTTCAGGTAAACGCAGTCACTTTTCAGCTCAAACCAAGCTATATTGTACACGAAGCTCACACGTTTCTCGCTCTTAACTGAAACGCACTGGATGTTAGAGGGCCCGTGGTTTGTATCAGTTTCAGAAGCAGAGTTGAACTAGATATGGTCCGTGTGTGTAGGTATCACAGTTCTTTTGTTCTGAGCTCTCTCACGTTTCACGCCCTATCAGAGACTCTAGAAAGCAAGAGCGTGCTTCTTGCTCTAAAGCAGAGTGTGTTTCATGGATGAGAACTGTGCTGTGTGTTTCCCTTCAGAAACGGAGTTAAATGCCAGGCTCTGTGTCTTCCTACAAGCGAGACTTCGTTTCAGGTAAACGCAGTCACTTTTCAGCTCAAACCAAGCTATATTGTACACGAAGCTCACACGTTTCTCGCTCTTAACTGAAACGCACTGGATGTTAGAGGGCCTGTGGTTTGTATCAGTTTCAGAAGCAGAGTTGAACTAGATATGGTCCGTGTGTGTAGGTATCACAGTTCTTTTGTTCTGAGCTCTCTCACGTTTCACGCCCTATCAGAGACTCTAGAAAGCAAGAGCGTGCTTCTTGCTCTAAAGCAGAGTGTGTTTCATGGATGAGAACTGTGCTGTGTGTTTCCCTTCAGAAACGGAGTTAAATGCCAGGCTCTGTGTCTTCCTATAAGCGAGACTTGGTTTCAGGTAAACGCAGTCACTTTTCAGCTCAAACGAAGCTATATTGTACACGAAGCTCACACGTTTCTCGCTCTTAACTGAAACGCACTGGATGTTAGAGGGCCTGTGGTTTGTATCAGTTTCAGAAGCATAGTTGAACTAGATATGGTCCGTGTGTGTAGGAATCACAGTTCTTTTGTTCTGAGCACTCTCACGTTTCACGCCCTATCAGAGACTCTAGAAAGCAAGAGCGTGCTTCTTGCTCTAAAGCAGAGTGTGTTTCATGGATGAGAACTGTGCTGTGTGTTTCCCTTCAGAAACGGAGTT